>NW_019104538.1:12484-24830 GCF_001995035.1 Momordica charantia | reverse complement strand
AAAGTAATGCCCACTTCCTGAAATCAAGGGGTGCCAAGTGCCATGCAGAATGTCAACATTTTTATTTATTATTATTATTTTTTTTTTTTGTGTGTGGAGTCCATATTCACTTTCCGACTTCAATGTTTAATCCAAAATTTAAATAAGCATTAAATAAAGTTTTATGATATTATCTATTTTAGCTTAAAGATTGACACAGATGACCGCATAGCGCAGTGGATTAGCGCGTTTGACTTCGGATCAAAAGGTCGTGGGTTCGACTCCCACTGTGGTCGAGTTTTTATTTTTCCCAATAATTGAAATGGAGAGGCCTCCACCTTATTTTTGCAGGCCCATTTATTTGAGCTTGGCCCAATAACTTCATTAAAAGGCCGAACTCCAATGGGCTGTGTTTTTTATAACGCTCCAACGGGCATTTTTATAACATATTATCTGGAATTGTTTATATATGATCTATTTCTCAATAACATGTTCAAATATCTTTTAGAATAGTTAAAATGTTACCAATTTACTATTTAGAGTTCACTTTAAACGTGTTGCTACTATACTGATATCTAACCGTAAATTATTTTCGCTGTCAAAAAAAAAAAAAAAAAACAAAACTGTAATTTATTTTCTAAACAAGATCTTTTATGTTTTGGATAAAAAGTTTCTTGGTTCGGGGTCAAAGTAGCAAAATAATAATAATGATTTTAAAAGAAAATTGTAAAAGTAATAACTATCTTTCGATTTTACAAAATTAGTAAATTTAAAGGCCCAAAAATCCGATATATCTTTAATTAACAAGGCCAAACAATGTTATATTCGATATACTATTGATATATCTTATCATGAATATTGATATACAAATGGTATACCTCACATGGACGTGGATATAACAATGATATATCTAAAATTTATTTTCTAAAAGTAAATGATATATCTAAAATATATATATATATATATATATATATATTTTTTTTACCATATTCAATTTCTTATATTGAATTATGTTTTGTTACTTATAAAGTTTAGATAAAATGTTTATCTTTTTTATAACTTAAATGACTATCTTCCCTCCCCCACACATATTATATATGAATGAAAATCTTGAAGGGTAAAATCAAAATAACAAAAAAGCTGAAAAATTAAATCTCAAATATTTTGCAAAAACTACAAAATCCGAATTTTAAATCTACAAAGTCACGCATTTTAAATAAGATATGTATTTTTTCTAGTACAATATGTGGGTGGAATGAGATATCGAACCGACAATTTCTTGATTGTAAATATATGTCAATTACTATCGAATTATGCTCGCTTTTAGCAAATAAGACTGGCATTAAAAAATGGATATCAAGGTTGCAGTCTCTAGAATATTTCTTAATCTTTCTAGAACTATTCCTCCAACTTGCATAATCCCAACTCCTAGTCCCCATTTTGCCTTCATTTTTCTTTTCATTTCGTTGGCTGTTAGGACCTATTATTTCCAAATCACATTTATTTGAAAAAAAAAAGTCAATTTTCTTTTCGAGCAAAAAAAT
The DNA here is from genome assembly GCF_001995035.1 of Momordica charantia. Next base: position 23,307 of record NW_019104538.1, on the reverse strand, counting down.
GCATTTGGCAATTAGCATAATTATTAGTAACAAGACTTAAAAAAAAAACAAACAAAACAAAAACAAAAATCAAAAATCAAAACAAAGATACATAAGTGAAATAAAATATCTATTAGAAGTTTTTTTTTTCGAAAATGTAAATATCTGAAATTATAAATGTCGGACATGTTTAGATAGTTACGTTCTTTTTTATAGGAAAATTTATAAGGATGTTCGAACAAATTTTGTTGTCCAATTCGTTTAGAAGGGTATGGAACCTGAGTTCTTAAGGCATAAATAACCGAGGGTGTATTTTTTGGAGTGATTTTGGCTTTTGTCATCGTCAAAATCACTTCCCTTTTTTATCACGTTTATCAAATTAAAAATTTGATTTTAGGAAAACTTAAAATCACAGTAAATTGATTTTTAAGATATCATTTAGATAGTGATTTTGAAAAATCATTTATACTTCAATCTCTCTTTTTAAAATCACTCCTTATCACTTCCAAACTTTAATTTTCACGGTGAACAAGTAATTGCGTGTTTAATAATGAAGTTGAGATATCCTCGTGAATAATCATCATAATTTCTTAACTTCCCTTAATAATACACTATTGACGAGACCCATCTTCTTTGTCTTTCTTTCATACCTCTCTTTGTTTTCGTATCTTATAAACAGAAGCATTCCCCCTCCTTTGCAATCCACTATTCACATTAAGTTGTCTCCTTCACTTGTTCACCATGGAAATTAAAATTTGGGAGCAATGGTAGAAATAATGATTTTGAAAAAAAAGATTTAATAATAATTGATTTTCCAAAATCACTGTCCAAGTGATGCAGAATGTCAACATTTTTATTTATTTATTTATTTTTTTGTGTGGAGTCCATATTCACTTTCCGTCCTCAATGTTTAATCCAAAATTTAAATAAACATTAAATAAAGTTTTATGAATTTATATTATGTATGTTATCTTAAGGATTGACACAGATGACCGCATAGTGCAGTGGATTAGCGCGTTTGACTTCGGATCAAAAGGTCGTGGGTTCGACTCCCACTGTGGTCGACTTTTCATTTTCTTCTCTTTTTCATCAAATGAAAGGGTGGCCTTGATGTTCTTTTTGCAGGCCCATTTATTTGAACCTGGCTGAAGTACGTCATTAAAAGGCCCAACTTAAATCCCAATAACTTATTTAAAAGGCCGAACTCCAATGGGCTGTTCAATAATATATTATCTTAATTGCTTACATATCGTATTTCTCCATAACATATTAAAAAAATAAAAAAAAATAAAAGCTACTAAAACGAAAAAAAAACAACACATTCAAATATTTTGTTTATAACAGTTATTAATTTTTACAACCATTTTAAACATTTTATTATTATACCAATATCTGTGTTTTTGTTTTGTTTTTCAATGGAAACTATAATTTATTTTGTAAACAAGATATCTTATGTTCTGATGTCATTTATCCAAGGTTAAAAAAATATCTTTTTTAAAGATGGAAAATTAGAATCTAGACTAACTTTAAATTATCTTGAAGCTTTTAAAATATATTAAAGTTAGTTATTTGAAAATTCCTACAAAATCCAAAATCTATATATTTTTTTTCTTTTTTTAAAGGTTGGCAGAGCAGAGGGGGACGAAATCTGCCTAAATCACACATTTTAAATAATATAAGCATTAAAAAATGGAAATTAAGGCTGAAATGTCTCGAAACTTCCAGGAACAGAACTATGTCTCCAACTTGCAAACCCAATTTTCATTTCCATTTCGTTGACTATTGGGACCTATTTCCAAATCACTATTATTAAAATATATAAAAATAAATAAATTTAAATATTGTTTGTAGCAAAAATTGTTTTTCGTATAAGGATTATTAACAATAGTTTTTTGCTAAAAAAATACAGTAATGAAATTAAAAAAAAAATATATATATATATATATATATATAGTAAAGTAATTATTAAATCTTCCAAAAGTTGAAAACATACTTTGAAGGCGATTATTTTATTTTTTAAAAATCATATATAAATTCTCTAAAGTCCATCGTAATTGCTGATGGCATTTGACATTGATATCGGAAGTCAATGGGCCTACTTTTTGGGCCGCCACTGGGGCCCAACAACTCGGTGGGGCCCACCCACTTTTATCTCGCCGTCCTATCTTGTTTTGTTGCCTTTGACAAAAGTGGGTGTGAGGCAATTGGTTTGGTTTGGTTTGGTACCCACGTTTATTAATCAATACTATAAATAACATATCACAAATATTTTTTCCAAAATATAATTTAGTAGCTAAACATAGTTCAATTGATTAATACGGATAGCTAAGGTCAATAATTAGTAATTAGAAGATACATTTAATCTTGAAATTTGTAAGTTCATAAAATAGGAGAGGACGAAAGAAAAAACTGCCCCAGTTTATTTTTCATTATTATATTTTGGAACATGAAATGAAAATAAGAATGATTAGAATGGGAAGAATGAAAATTTTAAGTCGACCTTTTTGGACAAGATGTTAAGGAAACAAACGAATTCATCAAGGATAGAGTGGTAAATTTACCGAAAATAATAATTCAAAAAACATATATCACAAAAGAATCAGAATCAGAGCTAAGAGTTTGTTCGGTATTGCAGTTATGCATCCCGGGTCCAAGAAGATTCCCATTTTTAAAAATTTAATATCAGTGTTTTATTAATGAATTTAGAATATTATATCACTAGGGAAAAAAATATTAAAAACTCCTATAAAAAAAGCATAAGTGCAATTTCTTAAAAAAGAAAAAAAATTATATATATTTACAACCGCACTTCAATTTGAACTTATGCTATATTTAATTTATATGATTTAGGTTGGATCATACATCCATATATTTAATCATTACTCCATTCCTACATTTTCTTTTCATTTTTATTTATTTTACTACCCACCCAATTATTTTTCTTTTCAAGATTAAAGAATTTGAATGTAAATGTTTTTAGATTTGTTAACACCACAACGATACAAAATATGTTCTCACACACTACTTGAATTGTATATGGTTGTAGTTTAATACCTGACTTTATCACATTATTATGAACTTAGAAAATTTTGATTTAAAATCTCGCTCACACTCAATTAATCTAGAAAAGAGGTCTAATATATCATCTAGAATAATTTTTTTTCCTCTGCAAAGTGGAACATTCGAGAATAACATGTGAATTATATACATTATATACATCCGCACTTAAAAATTTTGTTGGCTCTACCCCTACTAATACCGTAAATCAATATGTTTGTTAATTAAGAAATTAAATGTGAGGAGAGAGACAATTATATAGTCGTTATCAAAGTTGATATGGTGAGAGACTGTGAAGTAAGCGATGAGGTAAGACAGAAACTTCACTGCACTGGGTACAGCCGCCACCACCACCGCGCGTTGACTTTTTTTTCCCTTGTTAAATTACGAATTTATTTTCATTCAATTTCAATTGCGTATCATATTTAATTTAAAGTTATTTCTATGATTTTAAAAATTTTAATTTAGTATTTGTAGTGTTTTCAAAACTTAAAATCGTCTATGTCCTTTTACAAATCGTTTTCATATCGAATATAAGACATGCTTACTATTAATCTAAAATTACAAGTTTGGTTCTTAAATTTATAAAATGATATTTGATAGATGATTGAATTTTAAAAAGTGTTTAATATTAAACTTTCATGTTGGCTTTAATTCATCATAAACTTTAAGAAGTGTCTAGCAAAGTAGCGTTTGTAGTCCAACGGTTAGGATAATTGCCTTCCAAGCAATAGACCCGGGTTCGACTCCTGGCAGACGCATTATTAATCTTTTTATTAAAAAAGAGTCTAGCAGATTTTTGAAAACTTCAGAGTTCGTAAACTTTATGAGATATAACTCGAAAATGAAATTAAGCTTAAATTAGAGGAATAAAATTATAGTTTAACCATCTCGTTCCTCTCAAAACCACCACACATTTTTCAACTTAAAAAACCCTAATGGGCCTTTGGTATATGGGCCCGCACAAATGGGTGGGCCAAACAAAGCGTACCGGATCCCGAGAGGCACCTTCAAATAATCATAATAATAATAAATTAACAAAATGGGTCAAATTTTGACATCCTTTTTTTTATTTAATAATCCTTCAATTTCGACGTCCCTTGCATTTTTGCCACGTTGCTTGTGTTGAGGCCACTCTTTGAATTTTGAACACCTATCCTTTTCACTCTCATTAAAATATTTCTGTTTGATCTGTTCAAGAGGTTTGGAGGACAAGATATTAAATATTAATTATTATGAAATCAATTAGTTATTTACAACAGTGAGAAGAAAATTAATATAAAATTTAACCATTCTTGTGTTAAGTTTCCTCCCAATTACTACACGACATTTTAGAATTTAACCATTCTTGACACTAATTACGATGATTGACTTAGTAAATTATATACGATAAAAATATAAAATAGCAAAATTAAATAAAATATGGCATTATATTTATATTTCATTTAAAATTACAATCTTCAAATATATTCCGTTAATCTTCAGTCTTAAGAAATCTAAATGTGTTTAGCGGATTTAGACATTTAGATAGCAAAGAAAAAGATTCGTCCACATTTTTCATAAAACAGTTTTTTTCCAGTAAAGAAATAATATAAAAATTAGCAATATTTTTCATTAAACAATATAAAAGATAAATCGTAAAGAAAATAATTGCATGTGTCTGAAGGCTCAATCCCAAGTCATCCAATAGAGGATTGGGAGGCGCACTTAAAATATCATATGCATTATTATTCATTTATTAATATTATAATAAACTTAAAGTTTAACTGACCTTATATTAGCTTAATCTACTCCCAACACACAAGTTTAGTGCGACGACTGTTTGAGGGGGCTCGATTATACTTTGTTCAATGAGAGGATTGTTGGGTTTGTAAAAGAGTGCAAACAAAGTCCCATATTAATTAGTATATATATATATACACACAAACAATTATCTTCACTAGTGTGAAATTTTATGGGTGAAACAAAAAATAAAGTTGTGAGAGTTATGCCAAAAGCGGACAATAATATCGTACAATATTTGATATAATTATGCTGAAAAATGCGTCTACCGTACTTGATTTATCTCAAATTATGGCCAATGTACAAGATTCATCTACCCTATTTTTGTAATTATTTTCAAAACTATTTTACTTCTGTAACTCTTTAAATAAAATAAAATAAAAAAAAGAAATCATTGCTTTAGATGAATCCAAAGTTTTATAGCATCACATTTTAATTACCTACGAAATTGCCGTATCATGTAAAAGGAATAATATCTACATTGCATCTCTAAACAACGTCTCCTCCAAATTTCAAATTAAAATACGATATACGCATTTTGTAGGAATTGGTCAAAACTTTTTGGACAATAATTTCTACGTATACTATTAAATTGATATGTCCCATATTATACACACAAACACATTTCTCAGGAAACATAATATATTATATATAGAGAGATATTGTTATAAAATTTAATTAATTAATTAATTATATTAAGGAAGCAAACCACGTCCAATTATAAACAAGGAATTGGTCTCAAACTGTTTGAACGTGTATAACTGTAAACAGACAGAACATGAAACGCCAACATGTAACATAAATAATATTTTACGAGGTTAAAAAAAAAAGAAAAAAGAAAAAAAGAGTTGAAATAATTTTAATAAATAAATTTTAGGAGAATAAATTGACTTAAGAAAATTTGGAGGAGAGGAGTCCAAAAAGGGTGGCAACAAACAAGCGGGGCCATTTTGGTGTGCGTCATTGCCAACATTCTATGCTTAGACTTTCTAATTATAGATGCTCTTAATAATAACTTAATTATTATCTATAATATCCTATTCATTTACACGTGAACTTTTAAAAATAAAATATTATAATGTGATCCAACATATTTACTTATAATAAAATTTTCAAAGTGAGGGAACGAAAATCACGCATTAAAAGTTTATTCATATTTGTGATTGTACACTAAATAAATGATTAAATTATTGATGTCAATTTGATCTTAAATCAATTAATTAATCGATTAAAAAAATTAGAATCTTACATAGTGCTGACTTTAAATGACAAAATTAAGTTATTGATTAATTTTACAATTTCAAAAAGAAAATGTTAATTTTTTGGAGTAAATCCGTAAAAAGGAGTTTGGAGAATAGCATTTGTCAAAAGAAAAACTTATTTTGATTGTAAATTTGTGGGCGGCATATGTGTACGTGTATCTTTTCAACACTTTTTTTATGTCACTACTGTCATCGATTTCATATTTTATTTTATATTTAAAAAAAAATTTTTTAACCCTTATTGAGAATATATGCCTAGCTCAGCTAGGTTGAAGTAGAGATGTTCACGGGTTGGGTTGGGTCGGATCGGGGATATTTTTGGGACCAACTCCAATTTTCGGGTTGGGAATTTGTGGGAACCTCGGGTTGTAAACCGATGGCCAACTCAACCCAACCCAACCCAATAAATTGGGGTTGAGTCGGGTTGTGTTGCCGGATTCTTTTTTTTTTTAATTGATTAATTAATTTACTTTTGTTTTGTTTATAACATGGACAAAAAAAAAGTATAGAAAAATCAAAATCTTAATTTAAGCACAAATTCAAATCTTAATTGAAACCAACATGTAAGTCCTAATTTAATACAAATTTTAAAATTTTACATTATCCAAAGTTTAAAACCTAACATGTAAGCCCTAATTTAACAATATTAAAAGCTTACACCTTATTAGAGAGATGGGGGAGAGGATGATGAAATTGAAAAAGTTAGAAAAGAGAGAGAATCAAATATTCAAAAGGGGAGGATTGAATTGAAACCTAAAATCAATGGTTTATATTTAATGAAAAAAAATATTATAATCTCGAGTCGGATCAAGTTGACCCGGGATTTTCAAGGGTCAGCCCGAGACCCGATCCAATCCGATCGGGTTGAGATTTTTCCAACCCAATGTTAGATTCAACCCAACTCAACCCTTCATCGGGTTCCTTGAACACCCCTAGGTTGAAGTGGACTAATTTTAATTAAATTTTTTTAGGAAAATAGGGGTGGCAAACTAAATTCATGTTAAGAAATATAATACACTTTTTTCGTAATAGTTTTGCTAAATACAATATTAAAATTTTATTATAGTTCTGCTTATACTCTTCCACACTCTGCCTTAAAAATCCAAATTTAGTCCTTTTTTTATTATTTTTTTTATCAATTAGTCCATTTGTTGATATAGTATTTAATCTCTAAATTTTAAAAATTTTTAATTCTGTCCCTAGATTTTGAATTAGGCTTCTATTAAGTTCAAACAATTAAATACAATATGTCCATTAATCTACCTAAACTATATGTCACCACACATCTATCAAATTAAAATTAATTTGAGACATTTGACATATTAACAACAAAACTAAATAAAAGCACAATTAAATTTGAAAATTAAAATTATAAATTTAAAAATTTTTAAAATTTTAAATTAAGGAGGTCTAAATGCATACATGACTAGGTGGAATTTATGAACCAGATAAAAGGGAGGGAAAAAAAAAAAAAAGCAACCAATCTTCCAGGTCAAGTCGATCTAGACCATATTAAACCATATCCAATCATATCCAGAAGACAGTCCAATATATCTACCTAAACTAATCCAAGAAGACTTCCTCTATAAATTATAGGAGAGGCCTAAGACGCAAGATATATTCAATACAACCCTCCCCGAACTTGTTTTAATAAGCATGGGGTGTGCTTTTATCTTTTTGGAGGGATAAATATACAGCTCATATGAAAACTATGAAAATGGAGTTTCAAGGAAGACAAGTTAGTCGTTTTAAGATAAACAAAAGTCCAAATTGTCAGGCAATCAAACTTTGGCTTCTGTGTTTTACATTTATTTGGAGAAAAAAAAAAACAAAGAGGTGAGATCATGAAGATGATCAGCTACCAGCACGCAATTGAATTGGAATGGTAAGACCGCGTATAAGTATTTCAACGTCGCATCACCAAAAACAAACAAACAAACAAAAACCTTTGGAAAATACAGTCCCCACAGAACAGAAACAACTCCCACATTTTTCCTTCTCAGTTTTTACACTACAAATTCGGAAAAAGGAAAAAGAAAATTCCCTCTCACTCGGTTTCTCTTTCTTTCCCTATTCCTATTGCCTTTCGGATCAAGTGAATCCCCCTCCCTTTTTCGTCTATAAATACCCCCTCTCCTCCTCTCCACTCCCAACCAACAAATTCCCACAAACAAATCTTCCAAATCACCAACCACTTCCTCAATTCATACATTTGTCAAGAGCAATAACTTTTTAGTTTCTTGGTTGAATTGAATTTAATTACCTGCCATGCCGCGGAAGGGAATGAGGAGCGTTTTCTTCAGATCGCCAACTCCGAGCACGCCGTCGTCGCCGTTGTCTCACTCGCCGCGCCACACTTTATCGGATTCCATGGTGGAAGAGAATATTGAAGTTGCGGAATCGTGTGCCGCAAAGTGGGCCGCTGATGCCGTTACTGCTGGTTCCTTGTTTCAAGGGGAAGACCGTGATGAAGCTCGACAGTTTATCAAGGTAGTTAAGGACTTGCATGCCGCGATGCACTGCATCGTTTCTCGGGATCCGACATCGGAGAAGCTTGTGCGAGCTCATGATTTGATGAGGATTGCGATGGAGAGGCTTCAGAAAGAGTTTTACCAGATTTTGTCTGCTAATCGGGAGTATTTGTATCCGGAATCGGTTTCCAGCGTTCAATCGCCGGTAACGGTTTCGGCTAGATCGAGTACCTCTGATTTCGAGGCGGAATCGGAAGATGAATTCTGTTTTGCTAACGAATCTGCTATTGCTGAGGTAGAGCGGGTTTCGATGTCTGCCATGGCGGATTTGAAAGCAATTGCGGATTGTATGATCTCCACCGGTTATGGCAAAGAATGCGTCAAGGTTTATAAAATCGTAAGGAAATCGATAATTGACGAGAGTCTCTACAATCTTGGAGTTGAGAAATTGAGCATTTCGAAAGTCCAGAAGATGGATTGGGAGGTTCTGGAGATCAAGATCAGAAGCTGGTTGAAAGCTGTGAAACCGGCAGTGAAATCTCTGTTCGAAGGGGAGAGAATCCTTTGCGATCACGTCTTCTCGGCTTCCGTGTCCATCAGAGAAACGTGCTTCGCTCAAATTTCCAAAGACGGCGCGATGACTCTTTTTGGATTCCCAGAATTGGTCGCAAAGTACAAAAAAACTCCAGAGAAAATTTTCATTACGCTGGATCTATACGAGGCCATAGCCGACCTCTGGCCGGAGATCGATTACATTTTCTCATCCACAGCGACGTCAATGGTCCAATCACAAGCAGTCAATTCACTCGTCAAACTCGGGGACAACATTCGCACATTGTTCGCTGATTTTGAAATGGCTATTCAGAAAGAATCATCCAAAGCGCCGGTTCCGAGTGGCGGAGTTCATCCACTCACTCGCTACGTGATGAACTACATCTCGTTCCTCTCCGATTACAGTGGAATACTCAACGACATAGTCGCCGATTGGCCTTTAGCGACAAAAGTAATGTTGCCGGAATCATACTACGGGCCGCCGAAACAGGATGATAGTCCGATTACCTTACGATTCGCCTGGCTGATTCTGGTTCTCCTCTGCAAACTCGACGGCAAAGCAGAGCATTACAACGACGTCGCACTCTCCTACTTGTTCTTAGCCAACAATCTCCGATACGTCGTCGACAAAGTCCGATCATCGAACCTGAAATTCCTTCTCGGCAACGACTGGATCGAGAGGCACGAATCGAAGATCAAACTCTACACCTCCAAATACAGGCGCATAGGATGGAGCGAAGTGTTCTCGTCGCTGCCGGCCGACGTCGCGGCTGATATCTCGCCGGAAAAAGCGAGAGAATCGTTCGGAAATTTCAACAGAGCTTTTGAAGAGACCTACAGAAAACAGACCTCGTGGATCGTGCCCGATCAGAAGCTTCGAGATGAAATAAAGATCTCGTTGGCGAAGGAGATTGGGTCTTTATACGGCGAGTTTTACGCGAAGCATCGGTTGCGTATGGGGCGGGTTTACGGGTCGGGCTCGATGGTCCGACTTTCCCCCGATGATTTAGGAAATTATATTTCGGATCTCTTCTACGGGTCTGGATCCGGAAGTATAGGGAGCGTTTCCTCGTCTTATTCGTCGTCCAATTCCTCGCCGACTTCTCGAGGGAGGGTCGTACGTTGAGACGTGGACGGCGGCCGGCTCCTATAGATTTTTTTTAAAGAAATATGATTCATTTATGTACATAAAATTATTTCCATTTTTTCAAATATGATAAATGAATAAAGGTTTTGTCATACTCATACAGATGCCGTAAATAAATTGATTATGTTGATAATTTAGGAGAAATACCAAAATTTATTATCTATCAATTTTTACCTAAACTTTTCATTTCATTCCCTTGCATCTTAATGATGAGAAAAATCAAGAAAAAACAGAAAAAAACTGAGACACGAAGAATTCTAAACCGAAGAAAAAACACTTTTTGCAAATACCACTCATTAGTATAGCAAAAATATTTCAATTCAACGAAAATTTGATTTCCTCTCCTAATTTTTATCTAATAAAAAGCTGGAAATTTTCTTAGATACCGATAGATTTTACATTCTAACTTTCTCTACATAAAATTTTTCAAATCAAAAAATTTTAGAAGTTTTTTTTTTGTGAGAAAGTAAAATTTTTTAAAGAATTAAAATGATTATTATAAAATCTTAATGTTGTTTTAGTATACCATGTAGAGTAGAAATATAAAAAAATATTAGCAAGAAGACATATGTT
>NW_019104538.1:0-12409 GCF_001995035.1 Momordica charantia | reverse complement strand
ATTAACCAAAATATCAAAAACTTAGATATTCACTTTCACATGTTGAACAATATAGATAAATATATATTAATCACTTGATTTGGAGATCGAAGATAAAAGAGAAAAATCCAAACTCCATATCAATTCTATACGAATCGAATGAGTCATACTCTACTATACAATGATAGATAATGATTTGTAAGACAAATAAATCATCATCAATCTCATTTGTCCAACTTGAACATAGTCCATTAAGAGTGTGTTTTAGAGTGATATTAAAATGAGTGATTTTGAAAAAATAGATTTAAATATAATTGATTTTACAAAATCACTATTCAAGTGATACCTTAATCAATCTAAAGAGATTTTAAATTTTCCTAAAATCAATTTTCTAATTTACCAAACATGTCAAAATCACTCTCAAATACACCCTAAATTATATGTTAAAGAATATATCATCGATCAAAAGGTCGGAGCAAATCTCTGCCGATAGATAAAATTTAAAAAAGAAAAAAAATTAATGGTGGATCACATCCCCAAAATGATAAGAAGTTGAGAAGCCCAAATAAATAGATTGGTGGGAGGGGGCTTTTGCTTTAAATTGCACCACAATATCTATAGGCCTATTTTTCAGATAATTTTCTTTAAAATAATCATATATTGGCAATAATGGTAATTGCATTATGGCCCATCCTTTTCCAACGCCCCATTCAATCTTTAAGTGGGCTTTTCAATTCAAGCCCGTTAGTTTGTTCCTTTTTTAAAAAAATTAATCACTATAAATTATTTTCATATCATCTTTAACTATTCAATTTTAATTATTTCAATCACCAGATCATTCTATTGTAGTAAGTTCCTTTTTTTCCCCCTTAAATTAAAGTTGTATTCAGTTATTATTATTGTTATTATTATTTTATGTTAGCTTTCTAACCTAGAATGATATAAATTTAAAAAAATAAAAAAAGCAATTTATGTACATATAAAAGTATTATTTCTCTTACATGAGGATGGCTTATTTGAATTAGTATTAAAAGAAATATTAACTCTCCCCCTGCAATTTTGACAGTAAGGAACCAATTATTTTCGACCAAACTTTATTATTTATAAATTTAAAAAGAAATTGTAAAATAGTATAAGATTTGGATTAGATATCTATTTGGTCTCTCAAGTTACAAAAGAGACACGTTAATCCTTAAAGTTTGTAAAATGGCTTTAAATAATTTGTGAGTGTAGTTGACCGACATGATATAGTAAATGATATGCAGGGATTTGACAAATTATTTTTAATGAATCTTAAAAAATTGACAACAAAATATAAATTTCTTACATAGGTGCAAGTACAAGAGTAATAATTTTTATATGCTAAAGATATATGTAAAGTGTACACGTATAAGTTCAATGGGATGGAAGAATTTGAACTCCGACCTTCTAGAAGGGGAGTAGTACTTTTGAGTGGTTGTATTATGATAGTAAAAATATGTATAAAAAAATATATTTTTTTAATAAATATACAAAAAATATCTTATGTAGCGGAACTAAAAAAAAATCAAAATATAGTGAAATTGATTGCATTTATTATACAGAATAAAAATATCCCTTACAAACCTTGAAAAAAAACAAAATGCCTAAATCTTATTAGATATTTTAAATCATGTTAATATGTTATATATTTTTTGCTAATTAATTTTCAATGCCATCCATTCAAATTTAGTTTAACTTAACGCTTATAACTTTTATTTTAGGGGAAAAAAATCAAATTTTACCCGTAACAATTTTTATCATAAAGTTTCAAGGATCCTAACAAAAATTAAAACTTTTTATCTTTTATCCAAGAGATAGCTTGCCTGGTTTGGAGCCACAAGGAATGGGTTCGAGCCACATGAGACATAACTTCCACCACCCCTTGCGTATGTGCGGTATGGGAACAATATGCATACCTTGATATAGGAGCAAAAAGGTCAAAACGACACCGACTCTTGGGTAATAAAAAAAAATCTTCTATTTTATTTTCAATGCATTAAAAAATATCCCTTACAAACCTTGAATCTCAATTTAAAAAATTATTCAAGGTGTGTTTAGTAATATATTTGTAAACTAGAATTAGTTACAAACTAAATTTTAGTTTCACCTAAACTTATATTAATTAATTTATTAACCTTCTTTTATGAATTGTGTATAATTATTATTTTACAGTGTTGTATAATTTAGAATACATTATATTTTACATGTTTTAATTTTAACAAGCATAAAATGAGTTTATAATATGAAGTAATATATTTATCAAAGTTTTTGCCTTTTTTAATGTAATCCTGCATCTTCAAAATTTCATAATCTTTACTGTTTGGATAAAAGGATTTTAAAAAATGAATCTCCAAAATTCTACGTATTTGCTGAATCCATTTGATTGACTGAACCCTAAATAATTTGGCAAAAAATCACAAATTAAAACAAAATTAAGGTTAGCTCGAATGTCGCTTTTCTCTCAAATTTTATCAAATTTATATCCGACATATGTTTAATAATTCATTAACTACATACCAAAACACTTTTTTAATGATTTTCCAAATGAAAGGTTTATTCAAGTTGATAAATACTGCGAACAGTTTTTTTAATTTAAGTTAAAATCCACGACAGTAATTCAAATTTAAAATGTGTTTACGTTGAATTATGCAAACTTTAGAATGTCAACGTCTTCTCGCTCGGACGAACTTACATGGAGCGACCTATATAAGGGAAGACTTGCATAATAAGAACAAATACTCCGAAATTCAAGTTAGTCTGGATCGAACTGAGTAAGTTAGTCTCAGATAGAAAAGTATATCCGTTTATAAGGAGTTAAGGTCGGAAAATGTGGAGAGACCATTCTATTATAACTATTTGGTTAATGGTTACATACCGTTGTTGTCGAGGTTGACAATAACAAAGCTTGAGAATATGTCTTCGCACAAACTCTCTTAGTCCTTCTCGAGCTACGTAGGTCGACTTCTTGAGTGGATCAGACTTTGTACTTTGTGTTGAGATAGATTTTCTATTCTATTTTGGTTGGTCCACGTAGTAGGTTAGATTTCGTCCACTGACAAAGTGTAATATTTAATCAAATTAAAAATATACAGAAAAACTTGATATACTGTGCCAATTTAATCATAATTCAAAGATTAAAATTTGTTTCCTTGGAGGTTAAAATCTGTATCACTTTGTACTAAAAAAATCCCATACATTATTAAGTTCGAGTAAAAATATATTACTTTTCCTCTATTTTTTAACCCACAATTTACGGTCTATAATTGAAAATTTTGCGTCTAGAACAATATTTTAAATATCAATATTGATAAAAATATCGAAATTTCAATTTTTTATAAATGTCGATAAAATTATCAGTAAAATATTGATATTGATAGTACATTTATAAGAAAAATTAAAAAAATAAAAAGATCATAAAAAACATTTAAATTAACAAATTAACATTTTGTTCTTTCAATGAGTTAAAAATTATTAATATTATATTATATCTATATTTGTAATATTTTATTGATATATATTTTATCAATTTATTTTGCAAAACTATAAAATACATATTAATTTCTTACATCAATATCAATTCCATAAATATATGAAAAATGTTGATGAAAACACCGACAAGGGACACGTCTCTTCCTCAACAGATATTTTGGTCTAGAATTGAATCATTTAGATTGTAGCATAAAGTCCCGTTAACTCTAGGAGGTTTGGGTCACATCACTTTGATGGGTCCTAACTTTTAAGAGCCCTTGTATGAAATAATTCAATTCCTCCATTATTTTTACGTAGAAAATTATTCTCATATTTAAATTCATTATACTCGTAGGTATGGATTTTATTATTAGTACAATTATACTGTGCCTGCGAGAGAAAGGTATTATATTTATAAATATTTCTTTATAATATTACCATTCGAATCGGACGAAAATGTTTTAATCAATTAAATTAGATTAATTCCAACCGCCTAAAAAGTGATACTTTAAAAATCAATATGAAGTGGTTTTATGTTTTCTTAAAATCAAAATTTTAATTTGCTAAACATAATGGAAATGGGAGTGATTTTGGCAATAACAAAATTGATTTTACTCTGTTAAAATCATTATCAAACACACTTTTATTCCAACATCTTCAAAAAAAAAAAAAAATCTCTAAAATCTCTCAACTTTAAACTAAATTTGTTATTTTTCTAATTCAGTAACACATATCGTTGGAACCTCTGAATTTTTATTAAAAAGAATATATATATTTTAACCTGTTGAATTATGCTTTAAATTGATGATATAATGTATTGTTAATACACACAAGAGTAAAATTTAGATAACTTATTACAAATTTTGACCAAAGAATTCAAAATAATTACACTTTCGTATTCGTTTTAGAGTGTTTGACTGACCGAACCACACCCATCTCCTAACTGTACACAACACTAAATACAACAGCAAAATCTGTACTTTTTAACTTTTCACACAAAATTTTCRATTTTTTCTTTAAGAAAAAAAAAAACGTCATCTAGCCATGTCATGGACACACGGTACGTGGACAGTACAATATATATATATTTTTTGAAAAATATAATATTAATATTTGTGAGTAGAAATTTAGATAAAAGAAAAAAATGAATATTGAAAAAGGGAGGAGAATAAATGCAGGGGCAAAGTAGTTGTAAGAAACAGGTAGCTAAGCTAGCTGGCTGTGTTGGGGGAGATAGAGATGGAGACAGTGGGTACTGGGTAGGGAGGGGAAAGCATTCAAAATCCTCTCTTTTTTTTTTCCAACTTAATTATTGCTTCAAATATTATTTTTGGTCCGGTAGTTTTTATTTTTATTTATGTTGGTCTTTGTCGAAATTTTGGTTCGTGTACATTTTAAAACTGACTATTTTGATCACTGTTTACAAAATTTTAGTGTAACTTCTATACGCAACAGAGACTCTTTAATATATAAATTATTCCTACATTTCAAAAAATATATTGAGTGTAGTGCCATGTTGATATTGTGATCGAAAAAATAAAGAAAAAATTAATGGATCAAAACAATAATTTTTAGAAGTACGTGGACTAAAATCTCCATAAAAGTTAGAAGTATAGTGACAAAACTAATATTTTAACCTAAATTATTTTGTGATTCTACACAATACTATAGGAAAGAGAGATTAAAAAAAAAGGCTAAAAAGAAAGAGAGAATTTAAAAAGTAATAATAATGGGTAGCTCGTTGGTCCAAAAAAGTTAGGATAAATTAAGGGAATGAGTTCAAACCTCATGATGCCATGATGTTTCATGACACTAAATATTGTAAGGTCAAACGGCTCCCCGTAAAATCAGTCAAGATGCGTGTAAACTGATTCGGATACTCACGGATACCAAAAAAGAGAAAAAAAATTTAAAAATTTAAAAATTGTATTTTGAATCAGACCTCTCTCTCTATATATATATTTTTTTAATTTTTTTTTTCTTTTTAAGTACAATATGTTAAGGTGGAGATTCGAATTCACAACTTCATGGTCGGATACTATCTTAATCTACAGAACTATGTTCTGGTCGGTAAATTAAACCTATATCAAACTATTATTAGGGAGCATATAAATTTTGGAGGGACAATGAACGACAATTAGGAACAATCACATTGGGGAAAGTTGTTGTTTTTTCTTTGTATTTTTATTTTTTTTAGTGAGTAGCGAAGCCCACACATTGAAACCCACAGCTCATCAAAATCATGGAAAGTTTCCCTCTTGGAATTAATCACAAACCTATATTTCTCTCCTCTCTGCACATGCGCCTGCCTCTGCCTTTTCTCGCCCAACCCCTCTTTAATTCGCCGTTCAAGTTGGGTTTACATTTCATGCTCATCTTCTTTTTAACGCCATTTTCCCTTTTAATTCCTTCTTGTCTACCCAAGTTACAAATTTTAAATTTTAATATATGTCCTTTTTTTTTCTAAATATTATTTTGATCTTTCTAATTTTGGTCCATGTACTTTTACGAAGTAACAGGTCCTTATTTACAAAACTTCATACACAATTGAAACTTTTTAATATAAATTTATGGTTAAATTTAAAAAATTCTAGTGAGCAAGAGTGTTATGAAGACTAAAATTATCACTTTCTAAAAGTATATATGGACCAAAATTGACATTTTAAAATACAGGGATTAAAATGGATAAAAATTTAAAGTACAAAAAAAAAAGTACGATGTTTTTTTAAGTGTGTTAAGATATCCAATAAGTGAATTAGATTTACCCAACCTATCAACTTAAGTTTTTCTTAGGTTTATTGGTCGTTTCATCATTTTTGAGACGGTATTACAGCAAGAAGTTGTGTTCCAACCCTTAAATTTAATCAAATACAATTATATTTTTCTTAATAAGAAAAAAAATAATAACAGAAACGTTAGTCATGAATATACTCTTATCCTTATAAACTACGTTTAAACTTATAAAAAAAAATCGAGTTTTAGGGCAAAACAAATTAAGCATAAGGACTAAAATTAATAAATATAATAAACTAAAATAAGGTTACGTATTTATTTTATTCTCTCTCTCTTTTTTTTTAACGCGATTAAGTGTTTATTACAAAAGTTTAAATTCTGTGGATGATATTTCTTGATGTGACTTTTATTTTCATTTCTATTTTCTGTTTGTTTGTTTGTTGAGTATTAATGGGTAGACGGCTAGAAGCTATAATTGGTTCGAATGCTTTTCTTTTTCTTTTTTCAAATAAACTCGTCTTATAGTTTAATTCTCTTGTTCCTCTTATATTTTTTTGCACCAAAAGGATTCGTCGATCAATCAATTCTATGTTACTCCAATGGTCAAGTCTTATGGTTTTTATTTTACACAAACTTAAAAATGTGGTCCACTTTCAGATTTTAATGTTTTTTTATATTGGTTGGTTAATGAGTCTTTGAGTTTTGAATTTTATAGGTAGGTTTTGAACTTACAAATTTTGAATTATGTCAATTAATTTTGGACTAGGTCTCTAATTCCACTTTATCTGTTAACACTATTAATGAAATATTATTGACGTGA
Organism: Momordica charantia; assembly: GCF_001995035.1. The sequence continues at coordinate 5,388 of NW_019104538.1, read as the reverse complement.
TAGGTTGATTAAATAAGTTATGGTGGAAAAAAAAATACTGGTCGACACTAATTTTCGTGCCCACCATCTCTAAAAATTTTAGAACACTTTTTTCAAGTAAGAAAAAGTATATTTTTTTATACATTTCTCTATCTGAATTGTCAAAAGTTAAAATATCTTCCGTAAAGATGAGTGAGTCAACGGTGACTTTAAATAAGGTAGTATGGAAAACTTTTTAGGAGGACTATAAATTTTTTCATCTAAGTGCTAACCAATCAATACTTAATTATTGTTTTTTAATACGAGGGTGAAATTTCAAATCTAGGAGTAGTAATCATTAATCCCTATACATATTTACTCGATAAATTTTGATTTTTTTTCTCTTTTTTTTGCACAATATATAGAGTTTTAAGACAGTTGGATATGAAAATAGTTGGATAAAATAGTTGAAAAAATAATCTTTAGAGATATGAAAACGAAATAAATACAAAAATTTTAAGACCAAATTAGAAATAATTTTGGTGTTAAGTGATCGTTAGTTTTTTCTTTTCTTTTCTCCTTTTGTCTATTTTTTCCATTAAATCATATCAAACTTTTAATGATTATTACGGATTTTAACATATTATTTTGTTCATTATGAATTAACAATTACTTCATAAAACAGATCACAAGACAAGAAATGCTAAAGATACGAAATGTACCAATTTTGGTCTAATTAGTGAAAAGAAGAGTAAAGCAAAGAGAGTGTGAAGAAAATTTACGAACATTTTTTCTTATGCTATCTTATACTATTATTTGTTTGTGTAATTTAGATTAGAACATTAAATCATTTAAAATATGAGAGGGTATTAGAAAATGAAACGTAATTTATTTTTCGAACCAATTGTAGCATTATATATATATATAAGTCATATAATTATCAACAAAAAGGGAAAATAAAGAACAGAACAACTTTAATTAGCAAGTTGGTGAATGTAATTAGCATGCTTTTTTCTCTCTTATTTTTCCAAACTTAAGTTTACTCAACAAATCATTAATTGCTTCTAAATCTAAACCAAATCCCTTAATTACTCTTCCCACACCCAACTTCTACTTTGATAGGTCCTCTTTATATGTATTATTATATTTTTCACTCTCTCATAAAAGATGGTTTGGAAGCTGTTTCTGAAAATAGTTTAAAGAAATTAGGATCAAATAATAGCATATTTAAATAATTATTTTTCTATCAATTGTCTTGTCTTGTCTGCCTATCTAATTATTTTGTTTTCACTAACTAAAAAACTCGTAAATAGTTTTGAAAATTAAAATTAAAAGTATTTAAAAATAGTTCCATAAACAAATTCTAAAGAGATCATGTTCAACCCATGATTTTAATAAAGCATAAGTTAAATTAAGTTAATAACTTTCTTTTAAAATGAACGTGTAGCATGTGCTTGATTTGTAAGAGTTAGTATATGTATAAAGTGGGAATTTTATTATATAACTCATGAGATTATTAACAAATTCATAGTTTTGAATAAAACAAAACTATATATCAAATATATAGGCTTGGTTTTTTAAGTTCATTCTTGCTCTATCACATCTATATCAATAATTATACCCTATTTTGCACCATTCAATTAGAAAACCTAAAGCAAAAGATTATTCTTTTCAAAGCTTAAATAATTTTGTTTGACTTATGGTTCTTTTGATTGCTAAATGCGTGGAAAATCAAAGGAGATAAAAGATTGAAGTAATTATGCACCCTATAGCACACCTAGTATAGTACTTATTTATTAACCATTTCTCTATTTGACAAAAAAAAAAGGCCAAAGTTTAATAATTAAAAATAATAACAACTTAAAAATTTTGTTTAAGGAAGAGATATTTTTATCAAATAATTAAAAAACCATTTTATTATTACATCCATTAATTATAATATTTGGAAGGTCATATTCTTGACTCGCATATTCATTGAATTGATACGTTAAATATCTATAGATTTAATAGATTATAATAATTGAAGCCAATGGTCACTTTGAAGAGGATGGTATCTTCATATTAATTATGTTGATAGGAGCAAGTAAAAAAGTCAAACCCATTAGTTAAGATGATGGATATGGATCATGGTCAGTTATATCCAATTAAAAATTGTGGTTGGATTTTTTCTTGCTTTCTTTCTCAAGTTTAGAGTTGGCTTGTTGAAAACAATCACTTAAGAGAGGATTGGACCATAATGCTTTATTTATGTATACTAATGTCCAAATTCAAATTAAATATACGCGATGTTGATTACCATGATAATTACAACTATAGATAATCTCTTGGAGTACGTTTGTTTAATTAAGCTCTACTAGAACGCTTACGCTATCACATTATTGAAATAACTATCAACTACGAGCTTTGTATGAATTAGCCCATTTTAGATTACTATCTAAAAGACCTGGTATTAATAAAGATATTATTTTTAATTATACACCCAAAGTTTTTTTCACTTCTCACTAATAAAACTACATTTGCACTTAGGAATAAAAATTTAAACTACAGCCTAATTTATGCTATACTATATATCATCATTAACTAAAAGGAAGGTGGAATCTTAGGAAATATTTCCGTTTCTTGTTCCTAGTTTTGGTAACTATTCACGTTTCTCATCTTTTGAAGATGTTTTCAAGATTTTGTAGAAAATGTAAAAAACTACAAAATCAAGATTTTTTCCCTTGTTATTTCTTTTTTTTTTTTTTCAAAACATAGGTAGAAGTATTGCTTTATCATTTTTTTTATTTATAAAATGCACAATAAATATTAAAAAAATGTAAATATTTAATACTTTTTATTAGTTAAAAAATTTAGAGAAAGAAAAAAGAAATTATTAGTAAACATGTGTCAATCTCTTTTTGAAAAAAAAAGGTTAACAAGAAGCCGTCACCTAATTGAATAATATTTTTTCATTAAAAATAAAGAATAAAAAATAGAAATGTTGTCGAACTCAAGATATATTCGAAAGAGTATGACAACATGGACAACTAGGAGGAGCAATTTTGTCTTCCTTTTAATGTTGGCACTCATATTCGGTAAGCTGCTAACTGTAAAGTATAATGACATTTCAATATTTGGTTGGACAATACAAAATTCAAAGACAATGACTTTTTTTTTCTTTTTCTTTTTTTTTTTTGTCGATTCAACTATTGAATACCATTTAAATAAAAAAGTGCTACAAGTTAAAACAAAGTCAGCACATATACTTTTCATGTATGTTTGTACTTGAAACTATATACTATAACGTTCGTGTGGTGTATTTTTGTACTTATATATTCTCTTAATTAATTATAGGCTCCCAATTCAAAAAGATAATGCATGTAACAATATTAGTTTAGTACTAAGGTTAGGAACCAAAAATAATATTCCTAGCTAGGGATGCGATATTTTTCAACAACTAATTAAAGAATTAGGTTAGAATGTAAACGAAATTATATTGCACCAAAAAAGTAAGAGTAGTTTCTCTCATTAATTTACAACCAATAATATAGGATAATAATTTAGGTTCGATAACTATTTTATTTTTTACATTTTATTTTTGAAATTTTAGTTTATAGATAATTCTTCCACTTCTAAGTATGTGTTTTCCTTGCTTTGTTATGTATATTTCAAAATTGGCTCAATAGCTTAATTATAGGAATTAAAAATGTGATTTAACGAATCATCTGTCACACTATTGAACAAGACCAATCATCTTTTATGACGAGTTGATGTTTGTTAGAAAACCCTAATTTCATTTCCACCAAAAAAAAAAGAAAAAAAGAAAAAACTAGTTTTGGAGTTGACTTGACTCAAACTTAACTGTTAGTGTTTGACTGAGCTTTCATTGGGGGATAGCTTCAACCGGGAAAATTCCACCTCTGTCCAATTTGTTCTACTCTCTGATTGGTGCATTTTATTTATAATATATATATAAATACACAAATTCAAAACCCCAACTAACTCTTTGATCTTATCTTCTTATTTTTAAATTTCTTTTCATATTTACAGAACCAAAAAAATTATCGTTATATTTTCTAGATATGGTTAATATTTTTGTTACCTATTAAAAGTAGGTAGGAGGGTATCTTGGAACCAGTGGCAGATCTATAAATTCCTTTCAGTGGCTTGGTTTAAAATTCAATAAAAATAGTTAAAAAGAAAAAGAAAACTAATTTTGGAGTTGACTTGACTCCAAACTGAATTGTTAGTGGTTGACTGAGGTTTTATTGGGGGCTTGCATCAACCAGGAAAATTCCAACTCTGACCAATTTTTTCTACTTTCTGATTGGTTCATTTTATTTATAATATATATACAAATTTAAAACTCCATGTAACTCTCTTTTTCTTTTTCATATTTACATAGCCAAAAAATTATCATTATATTTTTAAATATGGTAAATATTTTTGTTACCTATTAAAAATAGGTATGATGGTGTCTTGTAACGTACTCTCCTAATGGACAGATATTAAGTTTTCATCGACGTTTCTACATGTCCATGAAGTCAATATAAACATGAGAGGTGAATCGATATTTTCATAGTACGACCAAAAATTTGACAAAATATAAAAAATTATAAATAAAATATCACTAATATGAACACAATCTTAATATTACTTTGAGACATCGAAATTTAAAACCTTGCTAGTGGATTTTCTTTTAATTTCACTTGATTTCTTTCTTCCTTCTTTTTTTTTTTTATCATAACTTGTTATATTATTTAATTAATATTACATCATTTAAATTTGTTAATAAGTTGAAATTGACGATATATAATTGATAAAAAATACATTCAAATTAATTAAAAATAAAATTGCTACTTCTTTTTAGTAATGCTCGCCTTGGCACAAAATTGATATAATTAAAAAATAATTTATTAACTTCTTTTATTAATTTTAATAATTCAGTTGCATATTAAATAGTTAGTTCTAATCGGACAGTTTAACCTATTTAATCAATATTAATTGATTGCTTGATATATATACTCAATGCATTTAGTTTATGTAAACAATTAATATACACTAAATGATTCTACATAATTATTTGATAATTTAATTAAATAATTAACATAGTTATTGAAAAGTAAATACTTGTACTTAATACTTCAAAGAAAAATTGTTTGTATTTAATTTTTGATTTTTCATAATTACATAAAGATCCCTAGAAATATCGATAAGAGATAAACCTAGTTATAATATTATTCATTTATTGTCCTTACTTATCTAAAGCTAATTAATCAACAACTAATTAGCATATATTCATGCAATTCCATGCATACTTCTGTTTTTGTTCTCTTGTGTTTATTTTAGTGGAAATGATTATGTAATACATCAATTGGCTCAATACATATAAATTTCTACGGGAGACCACACTATGCCTAAAATTAGTGAAGGCCATATAATAATAAAAGC
>NW_019104537.1:1234713-1254527 GCF_001995035.1 Momordica charantia | reverse complement strand
ATCTTGGAGTACCAATAGAGGTCCTCCACGTGTCCAGGGTATTCTCTTCCACAAACAACCCACAACCCCACCTCTCCGTCGAGGCGCCAAGTCTATCCCCTTCCTCATCTCTGTTGGCATTTTGCTTACTCGCGATTTTCTTGTCCATGTTTGCCGGGCTTGTTTTAAGCCTGTTGTCGATGGGTGTGGGGGTGTTTCTTGGCTTCCCTGTGACCTTTGTCACTAAAGATGTGATGGGCGCCGGTTCGTTTGGAGGCGAAGGGGAACGGTGTTGGAGGAGTCTGACGTTGGAATTGAAAGGGAATAACAGAATTCTTAGGAAGGAAGACGGAGGAAAAAAAGTAAAAGAAAAAAAAATCCAACTAAAAGTAATATAATATTAAAAATATATTATTATATTATTATATTATCAAATTTATTAACCCATCGACCCTAACGGAATTTTAGCCTCATGGACCTTTTAGAACTATTTTTATAAAAATTGGGATCAAACCGTTACTTTTTGAAACTTAAGGATTAAATAGAAACCTATCTCTAAAGTCAGGGATGAAAAATGTATTTTACCATATTTTAAATTTCGTTTTTAAATTTAAATTTTATTTATTTTACTTTTAATCAATGAATAAATCTTTTGTGAACCAGTATAGTTCATCAGGTTAAGACACATGTATCCCACCACGATATTATAATATTTAATAATTATATATGAATTTGATTTTTGAAAATGAGATGTCATACTCACTTTCAAGTACTTAACTTTCAACTTTTAACTTTAGTATTATGAAACTATAAAATTCATATTTACTTTACCTAAAATATTTTAAGATAAAAATTAATTTCCTAAAAGTTCTTTTAGTAACTTATTTATATATATGTTCCTAGAAGAGCATATAGTTAATTTAAAATATTTTATTAAAAAAATAAATCTTACCTGAACTTGATAATATGTATCAATTTTCGCTCGTAATCTTTAATTTTATGAAATTAAACATAAAATTATACAAAAGTTGCAATCTCTTTTTCCTTTTTTGTATCTTAATAATAAAAAAAAAATCATAAGTAGAAAGCTTTATATTTAGGGTAGATTCTTTATATCAACTAGTTGTATCCCTTCAAAATTTTGTTAATGATTATATTGATTATTTTGTTATATATTTCATTAATTGCATAAAATTATAATTTATTCTTTCTTGCAACATTACATAAATAACCTAAAATATTTTCAAATATAAAAAAAAATTCAAAATTTTACAAAAATATTATATTTCAAATCGAGGTCAAACTTAAATGTAACATAAAACACACCTTAAAAAGTAAACGTACGCTATATTAAACAAAATTTTTGAAAAGTATGTGGCATTTGATAAAATATATCAAATTAAAGTAATATTTGGTGGTAGTTTCGTAATTCGAATAGTAGAGAAGGGCAAATTGGAGAAAAGAGAGTAGCCGCCAGGGCATCTTGTATTTGTATTTTGTGGTGCAAATTTTACTGGGGAATTTCAAACTTTTTGGTCATTAATTAAATCTATTGGGTTTTCTTTTCTCTTGGTCTTCAAATTCAGTCTTCAGACTCGACTGCTTCCGCTTTTCTTCCGCACGCCTTTTTAGCGTAACGGCCACGTATAAGCTGCCACCACTTTTTTTATTTCCATTTTTTCGCGCTCTAAAATTTCATTATAAAATTTTAATTTCCTCAAATTTGTAGACATGAAATTAAGTTTAATAAAGAAAAAAGGTACTAGATAGCTATATTTTAGTCATATTTGTAAAAGTCAACATTTTTTATTTTATTTTGCAAGTATTGACAAAAGATTGGAATTTTTATTATTTCAATTTTATCCCTGTGATATATGATGTATCTGATGTATTGAGATGTTAAATGTTAATGCATCTCTTAAGCATTTTTAGATAAGCTCCCAATATATTTTGTATTTTGCAAATATGGCAAGAGATTTTAATTTTTATTCTTGGAATTTATATTATTCCAAGTTAGATTCCAATTTTTTATAATAGCCACCACCAAAACGAAGGCACCCTTCATTGGGCCCTCCTCCCCGTCCAATTCGATGTTGGGAATGACATGTAAAACAAACTAGCCTCAAAATTGGAGTCAAAAGACAAGTGGCAAGGTTGGAGGAGTTTGACATTCAAAGGGACACTTGTGAGGTTTAGGTTTCTTGGAAAATGAAAAACTATTTTGGGCCTTACAACCACTATAAATTGGCACTCTCCCACCACTCTTTAAGCACTCATTATCTTCTCCCCTTCTTTACTCAATTTGTGTTTCCTAAGATTTTCTGAGCTAGTTTTGATTCCACTCTGTTCCGACGATTGCACGTCTGAGTCGGAGGTCGTGTTAACATTGGGGAGCATATCGACAGTAAAACGATTTAGCACCGAGGTCGTGCTGATTTTGCTTTCAAGGTAGTGGTTCCACCCACGACACAACGTTTTTAGCTACCGGTTCAATTTTGGCCTTTATTTCGCAACAAGTTGAAAGCAAAATATCTACCCATGGCTGCTATCCGATCTGGGAAGGTCCTGTCGGACTTGTCAAAATTGGAACCACTCGACGGATCCAACTACCGCCGATGGTCACAGAGGTTACTGATTTTCTTTAAGCAGTTAGAGATCGACTACATCCTCACTACTGCTCAGCCCACCGGCGCTGCCACTGCCACCGCTGCAGCCACTACCACTGCCATTGTTACCACTACTGCAACCGTCACTGATCCGCCTACCGTTGCTGCTGATCTTGGGATGTCTACTGCCACTATCGTTGAAACTGAAAAATTCGAGAAAGACAACAAAACGATCCGTGGACATCTTCTCAACCATATGAACGACTCTCTTTTTGATCTCTTTGTAGTCCAAAAATCTGCAAAGGTCATTTGGGACACGTTAGAATCTTGATATGGCGGGGACGATGCAGGCAGGAGAAAACACGTCGTCGATAAATGACTGCAGTTTCAAATGTCAGACGACAAACCGGTGATGGATCGGGTTCATGAGTACGAGAACCTAGTGGCAAGTGTGCTGTCTGAAGGCATGAAGATGTGCGAGATTCTTCAAGCCAATGTGTTTCTCGAGAAATTTCCTCATTTCTGGAGTGATTATCGCAACCACCTGAAACATAAGAATAAGGACTTGACTCTACAAGAGCTGATCAGTCACGCACGCACGGAGGAAACCAACAAGCTAAAGGATAAGCTCTCTTCCCAATCCCTAAATTCAGTTAAAACTAATTTAGTTGAATCTTCTAGTGCTTCCAAAGACAGGTTCAAAAGCAATGGGAAGCAATTTGCAAGGGATAGAGCTCAGAATAACAAAGGTCTCCAACCCAAAAATACTGGTGGAAGAATCGAGAAATCGAAACTGGTATGCTATGTTTGCAGAAAACCCGGGCACAAATCCTACCAATGCACCTAGAGGAAAGATAGGAAATATCAAAGAACTGCTCCACAAGCCAACCTTGCAGAGATGGACGATATCACTGCCGCTGTGGTTGTGGAAGCAAATCTAGTGGAAAACAAATCCGACTGGATTCTTGATACACGAGCGTCCAGACATTTCTGCTCAAATCGTGACCTCTTCCATGACTTTCAGGACTACGCTGACAGCGAATGTGTTTTTATGGGGAACTCGTCCACAGTTGTAGTACTTGGGAAAGGGAAAGTTCTCTTGAAACTCACATCTGGCAAAACTTTATCATTAAGTAATGTGTTGTATGTTCCTTCCCTACATAGGAATCTGGTGTCAGGAGGTCTGTTGAATTGAGCCGGACTTAAGATTGTATTTGAGGCCGACAAGATTATCATCACAAAAAATAGTGACTTTGTTGGTAAGGGCTATCTTGCAAATGATTTGTTTGTTCTCAACACTACTTCTTCAAATGAAATTAATTATAGTTCTGCTTACATCGTTGAGTCTCTTGATGTGTGGCATGGTAGATTAAGGCATGTGAATATTGAATCGATTAAAAGGCTTAGAACTTTAAATTTAATTAGTACTTCTAATTTGCCTGAAACTGCAAAGTGTCCTATCTGTGTAGAAGCAAAGTTTGCTAAAAACCCTTTTAAACCTGTCACTGCAAGGTGTACCGAACTCCTAGAATTAATTCATTCTGATTTATCTGATTTAAAAAATACAACTAGTAGAGGTGGAAAAAATTACTATAGTTATTTTGTTGATAATTTTTCTAGATATACAAAAATATATCTCCTAAAATCTAAAAAGGAAGCTAGTAGTATGTTTTTAAAATTCAAAGCTGAGGTAGAAAACCAACTAAACAGAAAGATAAAAAGGATAAGATCAGATAGAGGTGGTCAATATATAGTGATAATTCGCTTAGAGTTTTTTGTGAATCAAGTGGGATTATACATGAATTTACTGCTCCATATTCACCTCAACAAAATGGAATAGCGGAACTTTAAAAGAGCTGATAAATGCTATGCTATTAAGTTCTGGTCTATCTGATGATATGTGGGGGGAAGCTGCATTTTCTTCCTGTTTTATTCTTAACAGGGTCCTTCACAAAAAGCTGGATAAGACACCATACGAGCTCTAGAAGGGGTATTCGCCAAACCTGAGCTACTTCAAGGTGTGGGAGTGCTTGGCAAAGGTGGCATATCAATCATTCAGAAAACCAACAGTTAGATCTAAAACTTTTGATTGTGTTTTCATTGGTTATGCTCAAAATAGTTTTGCATATAGGTTCATGGGCTTGAATGATAAATCAATATGTGAATATAGAGATGCAGTTTTTTTTTTTTTGAAAATATCTTCCCTATGATTAGAACTGATGGTGACTCTAGTGGTATTTCAAAAACTGCATGCATGTCTTTGCCCTCCACTTCTGTTGATATGATAGATCTTGAACCTAAATCCAATAATGTAACAGATTCTGAACCTAGGAGAAGTAAAAGGCAAAAAGTTAGTAAAAGTTTCAGACCTGACTTCCTAACTTCCTATCTAGTAGAAAACTTTGACAAGATAGACGATCAATTCGCTTGCATGTATTTAATACACGATGATCCTAAAACCTACCAAGAAGCTATAAATGTCTTAGATTCTAGTCTATGGAAAGTAGCTATTAAAAGTGAACTAGACTTCATAGTTATGAATCAAACGTGGGAATTGGTAGAATTACCTTCAGGAAATAAACCTATTAGGTGTAAATGGATCTTTAAAAGAAAAATGAGACCAGATGGCATGATAGAAAAATATAAAGCTAGACTAGTGGTTGTAAGTTACACACAAAAGTATGACATTGATTACTTCGATACGTACTCTCCTGTAACCAAGATTGTTACAATTAGATCTTTGATAGCATTGACTGCTATTCGAGGGTTAGTAATACATCAGATGGATGTAAAAACAGCTTTCCTTAATGGTGACTTAGAAGAGGAGATCTACATGACACAACATGAAGTTTTTCTAGCTACTGGTCAAGAAAATAAAGTATGCAAGTTTAAAAAATGTCTCTATGGCCTAAAACAAGCTCCTAAACAATTGTATGAAAAGTTTAATGACATTTTGGTAAACAATGGTTATAAAGTAAATTGCTCTTATACATGTGTTTACTCAAAATTGTCTGGAGTTGATTGTGTGATAATATGCTTGTATGTTGATGATATGCTCATCTTTTGTTCAAACTTAGATATTATTAATGAGACCAAGTTGCTCATTTCTTCACATTTTGTAATGAAAGATTTAGAAGAAGCTGATGTAATACTTGAGGTAAAAATAAGGAAAAATGATAATGGATATTCCTTATGTCAATCACACTACATTGAGAGAATGCTTTAGAAATTTGATCACTTGGATAAATTACCTGTAAGAACACCTTATGATGCTAGCATGGATCGTAAAAGAAATCGGCGTGATAGTGTATCTCAATCCGAATATGCAAAGATTATAGCTAGTGTCATATTTTTAATGAATTACACTAGACCTGATATTGCATATGCAGTAAGCAAACTAAGTAGATACACTCATAACCCTGGTAAAGATCACCGGACTGCTCTACGTCGGTTGTTAAGGTATCTTCAATGAACTATTGTTCCATTTTAACAAATTTCCTACTATGCTAGAAGGATATTGTGATGCAAACTGGGTTACAGATAATGATGAAGTGAGCTCCACTAGCGGGTATGTATTTACTTTTGGCGGTGGAGCTATCTCATGAAAATCGGCAAAACAAACCTACATTGCTCGATCTACCATGAAATCCGAGTTTATAGCACTTGAACTAGCAGGTCAAGAGGCTGAATGGCTGAGAAGCCTTCTTGGAGATGTGCCACTGTGGGGGAAATATGTACCTGTATCCATACACTGTGACTCACAAGCTACCATAGGAATTGCAAAAAATAATGTGTACAATGGTAAGAGACGCCACATACGTCTAAGACATGGAGTTGTGAAGCAGTTACTGAAAGATGGAATTGTATCCTTGGAGTATGTGAGGTCCGAGAGGAACCTGGCGGATCTTCTCACCAAAGGCCAAACAAGAAGAGTAATTCTGGACTCCTCAGGATGTATGGGACTCGAGCCATTATGCTGAATCCATAGTCCTTCTTTTGGGTGATCCATGTATGGACTTGATAGATGTAGTGGAACATATGTAAATTCATAGCCCTTCTTTTGGTGGTCCATGAATGGACTCGATGGATATGGTGAAACATGTGAATCCATATTCTTTTTGGGTGGTCCATGCATGGACCTGATAGATAATGCTCAAAGTTTTCATAGCTCAGGTTTTTGAGTGGTTTATCTATGATAGACTTGATGAAGCGACAACGTGACTGTGAAGGTGAGGCCACCTTCTATGAAAGAGTTGTGAAGCCTCCTTCTAGAGCTTTCACGATAACCTAAGATGTATGTGCATAGCCACTAAAAACACTTGACAACTATCGCTGAATCAAAATCGAGGATTCAAATGTGTTGTGGAGGTCTCAACTATAATTACTGAAAGTTCAAGAGGTAACTCACTTTCATTACTTAGGTTGTTGTCTCACTTCACTAGGCATTAATTCAAATCGAGAGATATTAATATTTAAATTTATTTTTCTTTTTGCTCAGAAAACCTTTTTTTCTTTCTTTCTCTCTCTATTATTTAATTTTACTATTTGACATTCGTGGGGGATTGTTGGGATTGACATGTAAAACAAACTAGCTTCAAAATTGGAGTCAAAGGACAAGTGACAAGGTTGGAGGGAGTTTGGCATTCAACGGGACACCTGTATAGGTTTTTTTTGGAGGTTTTTAATTCTTGGAAAATGAAAAACTATTTTGGGCCTTACAACCACTATAAATTGGCAGTCTCCCACCACTCTTCAATCACTCATTCTCTTCTCTCATTCTTTACTCAATTTGTGTTTCCTAAAGATTTTCTGAGCTAGTTTTGATTCTACTCCATTCCGACGAGTGCACGTCTGAGTCGGAGGTTGTGTTAACCTTGGGCAGTATACTGGTAGTAAAATGATTTAGCACCAAGGTCGTGTCGATTTTGCTTTCAGGACAGTGGTTCCGCCCACGGCACAACATTTTTAGCTCTCGGTTCAATTTTGGCCTTTATTTCGCAACATTCGACGCCTTCAATGCTAAGTTACATGCCGCCTGTGAGATCCACCGACTTACCAAACCATCTCAACGCAGCCGTGGATCACATCTCCTAAATAAGCTTCAGGTTCCTTATCATCCATATGAAAGATATGCACTGTCGGATAAGCGAATTGGTCGATATTGCCGCAGAGCTAAGTAGCAAGTTCATAGAAATTGAGAACAACAAAACAAGATATAGGGGAAATGAGGAGAAGTTTGTCTTCGCCGTTAGAAGTTAAATATAATAATAAGAACATATATTGGACCTAAAATCGAAGAAGATGAATTAACGCGAAGCTTCCTCTTCTTGTCAATGGCTTCTTACGATCCTCTGATACAACAGTTGTATTTTTTAGAATTTTTATATATATATCAGTGGTATACCAACAAATAAATATTATAGTTATATCAATATAGTAGATCAACTGTAAATCAATAAAGTAAATAAACACACATATATATAGCATGTATATTCAAAGTATATCATAGGTATATCAGAATCAGAGAATTATATCATAAATATAGAACAGTAACATGTCGAGCATGGGGACAAAATTCCAAATTCGAAAATTACCGAATCACTCGTCCTAATAAATAAGGGGGAAACACATGATATTATCGACAAATTGGCAAGCATAAGATTACAAAGTGATTTATATATAAATAAGCTCTTTTTGGACGTGCATGGTCTGGATCAACCTTGTCAACCTGAAAAAAAAAAAGTGAATATATTAGTAAATCAATAGTATATCAGCTATAAATCAATTATAATATTACATAACGTAAATCAATAGTAAACTAATGATAAGATATATTAGATAATCAGAATCAGATAATCATATCATACTTTGTTTTGAGCTTTGGGATATATTCGATACTTTATTATTTAGGTATTCGTTAAATTTTTTTTTGTTGTATTTATAGAACTTAAATGTTGATGCTAAATGTGCAATTTTATTTTTTTTTTTTTGTTTTACCATAATTGCAAGTGTCCCTTTAATAAATGTACAAAATCAACTATTTAATAACTCTTGCTAATTTCTAACTCGTTAAGGCACTTAAAGTTCAAATCTCCTCCCACACATATTGTACTAAAAAATTATTGAATAACTCTTTATAAACTCATAATCCTTTTTTTTTAGGAAAAAAAAAACTAAACATTTGTTTAAGTGATAAATGGATGAAATTGAAAATTTAGGATTCAAATGAATAAATCTTAAAAAAGATTAATGTTTTTTTTTCTTTTTTTAACATCTAAAAATTATATTTAATATTAAAAGTTTTCTTAGAACAGAGTAGTGAGCAGAATTGAGGTTTGTTTGTGGTTATTTTCTTTTTTTTTTTCTTTTTTGTCTTGTGTTAACTTAAAATTGTCATTTTATTATGTTTACATTTGCAATATACACAAAAATAAATTGTGTAACCACAAACATTAAAAACAAAATATAATGAATTAAAACAAATAATTAACTTGTGACGTGGTTATTTCAAGAATTTAATTAAAAAATAAATAAAATTTGCAAATTTAATGTTTAACCTCTATACATAGTTTAGTGAATAATTTTTTTATCATAAACTTTAATTTTACCAATTTGAACCCTAAATCTGAGAAAATGTTAAAATAATTATTTTTTAAAAGTTTTGAAGATAGGTAGTTACCATTGGGAAGACGAAATTATTTTTTCAAATTGTTGACAACTTTTAACATTTTTTTAGTTCAACAATTATAGGACCATAGACTTTTTAGATGGTAATAAAGTTCTAAATCATTGAACTGTATTTGTATTTGGATAACAATGTGAGAATTAATCTGTCATATGTTTGAATCTATATTTCTCTATTGTGATGTACTATTATAAAAAAAATAAAAACTATTTTTATGCCTCGTGTATCTTTTTTAACTAGAATTGGACATACACTAAAAAAAAAGAAGAAGAAGAAGAAAAAGAAAAACTAGACGTGTTCATGTTCCTTGAAAATTTAAAAAGTATAATTGCATGATAATTGTTTCTGCTTTGTTTTAACTTTTATTAGAAGTCTTATATGAAAATTAAAATTTCAAATTAAATATACAAAATTTTTATGTTAGGTTTACTTTTAATAATTATTGTTGGAGGCAAAAATATGACATACCATGTGGCGAGATATGGCTAAGCTACCACCGAGCTCCTAAGCTCACCTATTGCCAAGCTTATAGGTTCACCTATGGCCGAGCTCATAAGTTCACCTATTGCCGAGCTCTAAAGCTCACCTATGACCGAGCACCTTAGCTCACCTATGGCCGAGCTCATAAACTCACCTATAGCCGAGCTCCCAAGCTCACCTATGGCCGAGCTCCCAAGCTCACCTATTGCCGAGCTCCTTAGCTCACCTATGACCGAGCCCATAAGCTCATCTATGGCCGAGCTCTTAAACTCATCTATGACCGAGCTTGAGCTCATCCATAGTCGACCTCAATCATTACTGACCTGTAGCCCGACATCTAACCGCCTTGTCGTAACGGCCATAACAAACATGTCCTTTCACTCCGCCTATAAAAGGATCTTCATTCTTCTTACTCAGGTATGCAATTCTACTCTGAGAATGACCTATTTGAGCTCGCACCTATACTGACTTGAGCGTCAGAGTGTACTTCGTCAGCTTGGCCAATTACCACCTGACCAACCTCGGTAGCTCGGTAGAATTTTGCATCAACAATTATTATGTATTTTATAAGTAAAAGATGATAAAATAATAAATTTATTTATGCGTAGAAAAAACTTGGAAATGAGAGAAAAAAAAACTTAATTTTTTTTATTTTTAAAATTTTTATACAGTTTTGGTAACATTTTTTAAAAAATGAGAAACGAGAAACTGGCACCAAACACAAATTTGTAAATGAGAAACAAGAAATTCAAATGCTATTAAACGAGCCTTAGTATTTTGGTTGGGGTGTTTTTTGGCGACTTGATTCTATACTTTTTGTTTTCAATTCATTTGTTGGCTTCCTTTGGGTGATTTATTGATGGGTTTCCAGCATTATTCGATAAATTCAAAACTTTACCGTTGAACTAAAATTAAAAAATAAAAATAAAAACAACTAAAATGCTTAATCTAAATAACTGCCAATTCGCTGTAAAGAGACTAACGGATTCCTTTTTTTCCCCCAACGCAATAAAGAGTGCAAATCAAGATTGGGATTGGGGCCAATAACTTCCTCATTTAAAGTTGAAATTGCATATTTGAATTTAATTTATACGACAATTAATTATTATTATTTTTTTATAAAAATAAAAATGGAAGAGATGCATTACCTCCATTTTCAGGCTTCTATATTCTTTAGTTTTCCCTCTGCCTTGTCTTTTGCTTTCACTGTTATTCAGAAAAAACGTCGCCATGGAAAAACAAAGCTTCCTTTGCTTARCAGATTCAAGCAGCTCCGACAGTCCTCTTCATTCCTGCACACTTCATACAACTCAATCAGGTCTCTATATCCCTCTCTCATCACTGTTTTTCGAGCGGGCAGGTTAAATTACCATTTTTGTTCGTATAGTTTGTGCTTGATTTCAATTCGATTCCTCTGGGTTAAAATGCTCAATCTAGTCTCTCTAGTTTGGTTAATTCGACTTTTGTATATGACACTTTTTTTCCGATGTGGTAGAGAGACAATGAGTTGACACTCAAAAAATATATGGCAAAAGTAAAGAATTTGAATTGGGTAAAAAAATTAATGGTGGGACAAGTTGAATTTACCAAACAGTATACTGAATGTTTGTGTTCATCATCTCGGCTAAAGAAAGAAGATATGCAACATAAAAAAAGATGGGTTAAAATAGACCCCTATATTTTTAGTASGTGGATTCATTTTGGTTCCTGTAATTTTAAAATATCCATTTTAGTCCATGTACTTTTAATTTTGGTTAATTTTAGTCYATGTACTTCCAAAATGTTTGTTTTGATCCCTGCATTTTTAAAAAGTTACCATTTTAATCGCTTAATTTTATCTTCAATCTCATTTTTCTATCACAACTTCAATAGGATACTACACTCAATATATTTCTTAAAATGTAACCATGACTTATATTAAGAGATTTTTGTTATGCGTAGAATTTTATGTTAAAATTTTGCAAGGACCAAAATGATCACCCTTTTAAAAGTACAAGGACAAAAACGAACATTTAAAAATTACTAAGGACTAAAATGAAGTAAAGTTGAAATACAAGAACCAACAGAAACATTTTAAAAATATAGAGACTAAAATAGACCGAAAATACGGGGACTAAAATAGTTTTTTAACCCGAAAAAAAAATTGTTCACATGTTGTAATGATWGAGACATTTTCAGAGATTTAACCAAAACAAGGGACTAAATTGAAATGTGTAGAATCATGGGGTTCGAATTGAAATCTATCAAACTATAGTACTTGATGGTTGTTTAACCTTACAATATCTTCAGTTGATATAAAAATTAACCAGTTCCAACAGTTTCAGACATGGACAAGAAAATGAAGGCCATAATAACCGCTTTGGAAGAAGATGGGCAATATCAAAACAGAAAACTAGAGATCAAATGTATGCTTGAAGAGTACAATAGATCTTACCAATCCTTGGCTGAAAAATACGACTATTTGAAGTTCATATTTGTTAACATTCTCTTTTCTGGGTCRTCCACGCCTTCAGACGCCGAAATATTCCGATGCAATATCAAATGTCCRGGCCTCAAATCCGTCTCTGTCGATGGCAGCCTCAAATGTAACAATGACATCTTGGACAAAGAGTTCCTGATCAAGCTAAGAGATGAATTGGTTTCAAGTAAGACATGTAATCATAATTCTGATGAAATAGTTGAAGCAAGAGATGACAAAATGTATGGAAGCATCGCGGCTCGTGCTGAGATAGACGATACCGAGTTAAAGATGAACAAGTTTGAACTACAACGGGTTAAAGATGTACATCCATTGGTGGCTATTGCCCAGTGGGAGAGTACATGGAATGAACTAAACTCAAAGGTGACAGTGCTCATGGAGGAAAATCTGCAGCATCAGGAGGAGTTAACCAGGAGAAACAATGAAAAGAGAGAGGCCATTAAAGAGCTTCACCAACAGATAAAATTCCTAAAGAGTGAGAACAGGTCCCTCCAGAGTTCTCTCAGATTCCCCAAAGAAAGGTCAAAGCCATATCGCTCTCCAATATCACGACTKGCAGAAACGATTTCGAACAAGCTTTTGGGGTGGGGTTGTTCTTGATCTGAACTTCAGTTGTTCAACAACAGATTCCTTCCACATTCAATCCAATCATACCCAATAGTCTGTGATCTGTAATTGAAAATGTTATTCAAATAATTGAAGTCAAATGGAGCTGCCCCTTTGCGGATTTCTTTTGAGCATATGTCGTGTTTGTTTAATAAGATCCGAGGGCTCGCGATAGTTCAGATACTTCACCCTTGTGTGCCTTCAAAAAATTGTTTCGTAAAATTAAGCAGCTGACAATTTATAGAGTAGCTATCAGCTGCATATAAGCTTCTAGCAAGATAAATTTTAGATTCAAGCCTATGAAACATGTAAGCTTTGATCTACCAAATCAACCGAGAGAAAAACCAATCTTCTTGTCATTCTTTGGTAAACTTAAGAACATTTTCCCTTCAGAATAATGACATGTACTGTTATCGCTTACTCGAGTATAGCTGGGACTGTTTATATGAAGCATCATTAGCTTCGTCCCGCACCTGACAATCTGATTGAATCAATTCAAAGTACCCAATCAAGTCCTTCAGAAGTGTCACCAATAATCTCCACAAGAACATAATCCGTCCTTGAAATGATGAAATCTTTTTGAATCTCGGACCACAAACTCTCGATGAACGACTTTCGAAATTAACTTAATGACAGTATGACAGTCTCCACAGACCCTAAGGTTTTTAATGATGCTTATGGTTGTTCCAGCTGCAGAGTTCATCACTCCAAAAGCAACAGCGAGTTTCTCACTGTGAACCCTCAAGATTATTTCTTTTTCCTCTTCATCAACATCATGAAGAACTGATGTCATGTTTGGCACATAGCCTATCTTTTGAAGCTCCAAAGTTAGTTTCTCCAAATACTTGTAAATCATCTCATGTTGAGGATGCTCTTTATCTCCAACCAGAAAAACGTGAACTCTGCCTTTCAGTTCGACCAAACTGAAGCCGGGCGGTTTAACAAGTTGGCGGTTCTTCATTAGAGTTCTCATCCTTTCGACATCTGCCCAACGTCCAGCATCTGCATAAAGGTTTGAAAGTAAAACATAGTACCCACAATTATCCGGATCAAGTTCAAACAATTTTTGAGCGGCAATCTCGCCAAGGTCCACATTCTTGTGGATTCTACAAGCCCCAAGAAGAGAGCCCCATACTACAAAATCAGGCTTCATCCTCATTCCCTTGATTAAATTGTAAGCCTCACTGAGACATCCTGCACGTCCGAAAAGATCAACCATGCAACCATAATGCTCGATGCCGGGCTCGATATCGTATTTATACTTCATGGCATTAAACCAGTGCCAGCCTTCMTCTACCAAACCGGCATGGCTGCACGCAGCAAGAACAGATACAAAAGTGATGTAATTTGGCTCCACTCTGGCCTGAATCATCTTGTAGAAGATGTCAAGAGCTCCTTTGGCGCAGCCGTGCATGCCATAACCAGCAACCATGGCCGTCCACGACTTTACATTCTTCTCCTTCATTCGATCAAATGTTTTCTTTGCCATTTCAACTCTTCCACATTTGCAATACATGTCAATTATAGAGGTACCAACACACACATTTTCCTCCAAATCCATCTTTATAACCTACATGAACCAGCAGATCAAGCATTACTATTGTTCGTACAGAGACCATCACATTTAAAGCAGTGAGTCATGGAAAAAGACAGATGCATTACAGATCGTCATTTCTTTCGCAATAATATTTGGAAGGTTGAACTTCAAAAAATTTCGAATGAAGAATAGCTTAAACTCATATATTGGTCCTCAACTTTTGTGCTAGATTTTAAGTCCTAAACTTCCAAATATTCAGTCTTAATCCCTAACATACCTGAAGTTTTGAATGTTCTATTTCAGCCCCTAAACTTTTCATGAAATACCATTTTCGTTCTTGGTGCTAAACACTTGCCTACTTAAAGATTTACTCATCAGGTAAATGTAGGGGTGCAAGCCAAAAACAAAAGAACCAACTTGGCCGACCAAATCAAATTAGTTGGATGGAAGATAATCACCTGATTATGAATACACTTGCCCGCCCTCAATGCCCCGGCATGAGCAGAAGCCAACAAAACAGCGGATAAGGTCACCGCATTGTAGCGAACGCCATCATGCCTCACCATTCCATGAAAAACCTCCAAAGCCTCCTCAGACAACCCACTTTGAGCATACACTGCAATCATTGAGTTCCAAGAAATTTCATCCTTCTCTTCCATCCCATCAAACACCTTCCTAGAAACCAAAGGCTGCCCGCATTTTGCATATGCATCAATCAACGTGTTGCCAACTCCAACATTCCCATCAAAGCCTTCTTTTATCACAAACCCATGAACGTCTTCAGTGATTCCCTTTTCTGATACTCGAGAACAGGCCGATAAAACCGAAACCATGACGACGGGATCTAGAGGAATCTTATTGCCATCTTCAACCTCTGTTTCCTCCTCCAAAAAATCCTTGAAAAGCAACAACGCATTGTCTGCTTGCTCGTTTTGGACGTACCTGTAAGACAGTATTASAATAAGAGATCCTGTATTGTACCTGACACCACAAGTGAGGAGTAGTGCTTAAAATATGAACAAAAGGTTAAATTTACTCTTAAGTTTTAAAATGGTATCGTAGCGGGATGTCATGTGTTTCAACTCCACAAGTGAGAGTAAAATCCACCMGAATAAAAGATTAAATTTACCTAGTCTGTCAACTTAAACTTTTGAAGTCTCGTTTTTGAACTTCACAAGTGAGTGAGGGACAGCGAGAGTGTTAATACTATAAAGGTTTTAGTAGTTGAATTGTACCCAGTAATCATGGACGTCCAGGAGACCACATTTCGCAGAGGAATTTCGTCGAACAGTTGTCGTGCATCCTTCAGTTGGCCGCATTTCGAGTACATATCAATAAGCGCAGACGAGACAAAAAGATCAGTGTCGAAGCCGAAGACGAAGGCTTGCTGGTGGGTCTGCTTGCCGGCGACGAGATCGCACAAAGCCGAACAGGATTTGATGGCGCAGGGGAAACTTGACCGGCTGGGGCTTAGGGCCAGCTTTCGCATGGAGGAGAAGGCGCGAAGAGCTTCAACCGAATCGCCGCCGCGGGCCAAATCGGCAATTACCGAGTTCCACGAATGGACGTTGGATTTATCAACGTATTTGTTGAACCATGTCGCGAGGTTGGGATTGCTTGAGTATCGGCGCCAACAGAGTTTCAAAGGAAACAACAATTCAATTGAAGAATGATTTGAAATTCCCATTCGAAATCTGTTTCTGCTTAGTGGTTAGTTTTCTTATTCATTGATTATGTGCATACTGCATACGGTCTGTTGAGGAAGCTGATTCCGGTTCCTGTCCCATCTGAAACGGCAAAATTTTCAAGGAATTTAGGGAGGGAGAAGCTCATCATTTTTTAAAATATGTTCAATTACAAATTTGGTTGGGATGATTTTGGGTATATTGCAATTTATTATTATTATTATTATTATTATTATTATTATTCTATATGATTTAGGTTTATTATTATTCTATATTATTATTTTGATTGAAAGTTTCAATTTGATTATATCTCCCCTTTCAAAAAATAATAAAAAATAAAAGATTATATCTCATAGGTTGTACTTAAATGATGATTCTCTCACTTAAAAAATCTACAATTTYTTACGCGCAAATAAGTTTTAAAAAAATGTTTGAAAATTTTCGCTAAATGACAAAGAATTAATATGTATTTTTAAAAATGTCCCAATTTTTCACTTTTTTTTAATATAGCATAATTTTTACTTTATTTTAGTATACAATACCTCATATTTAAGTTAGGCTTTGATTCAATTATGATATTTTTGTTAAAATTTTAAACTTCATGTTCTATTTAAAAATAAATATTTATTTTATATTATTTAATTTTGTGAGTTTTAATTCATAACAGAGGTGGAGTGGGTTTTTTTTTTCCTTTAGTACAAGTGGCAACAATCAGAACCACATTTCAAAAAAAAAAAATTCAAATCTCATTTTGTGTGTGGAAAGTTTGWCGTGTTAGAATGTTTGGTGAGCCCCTAAATTTCAGGGGAAAAACCAGATCCAACTTTCACAAYATTTATTTTAGTTCATATACGATCTATTTTATTTAAAATTTCAGCGTTGTGACACAAACAGACATCAAATCAAATGGAAGAATAATTTTAAGATCTAAAACACATTTCAATTCCAATGGAAATTKCCATTAATGTCAACACATGAAATCTTCAATTCAAGGAACAAGAAAAAGCATCACACTCGAACATTAACAAACAGTCTTRAACTAAAGAAAACACAAAGGCTCAGACCGAATACAGAGAGGTCAAGATTCAGCTCAACAGAACCGGACCCACTTTTCCCCATGAACTCGCCGGAGTCCGGCGCCGGCGCCGGCGCCTCCGAGTTCGAAGGAGCTGCAGACATCGGAGAAGAACGCTCATCACTCGGAGAAGGAAAAAACGAAGACATATTTTGAGAAGTTGTATGAGGTGAAACAGCCGGAGATGCCGAGATTGAAGAGGGCTGAATTCCGGCTGCAATGGCGACGAAGACAGCCAGAGACAAGGCAACACAGAAGCCGGCGGTGGCAGCCATTGATGTCAGAAAAAAGCTCTTCAAGGAATTATAGCAACCAACGAAGAAGAAACAGCTCACATAAATATGGCAAAAAGGAGAGGATAAAGCAGTAAAAAGGCAGAGTTTGAGAAGTGGGTAACTGTTGGAATGGTGATTGAACAATGAACATCACGAGAAGGGCAGCGTCCACATTAAATACGGTGTCGTTTGTATGTTTGCTGATCCAAAAGCTCTTGTTTCTCCTTGATCTGTCTGTTTTTTGTCTGGTTTCGTTCCTCAAAGTACAGAAAGATTCCTCCATTTCGAGGTGGAGTGGCCATTTCAATGGCGTAAAACAAGTTTCAGTCTCAATSGGGTCTTTTCTCTCAGACCCACAGCCCATGTGACGACGCCGTTTTGGGACAACAAGAAAAAGCTTACTTTCTAGCAGCAATTTTGGTTGTTCTTCCCCTCCAATTACTCAGGACAGCCACCAACAACAGAAAAGTACTTTTATGCCAACAGGAGTTTCTGCTTCCACTCAACAATGTCTGCAAATGGTAATAAAAAAGAACAGCATTTTGTGATCAAAACAACCAAGCAAACTTCCCATCCATCACTTGACTGATCTCRAGCTGCAATACCGACCTGCATTCGTGAAAAGATCGTACGTGTGTATAAAGTTTAATCAATCATATGAGATCAATGATAAATGGTACAGATCAAAAGAATCACTTGATACAGCAACTTTCCTTTTGCCATAATTCTGTGTGAGGTTGGGTGGGGGTTGAATCTATCATGAATAATAATAATAATAATAATAATACAGGAATATTGCCTGCTAGTGCAAAAAACATGAGGAAAGGAAGAAAAAGTGAAGTTCATTCCAAAAATTATATAAATGGCAGATTTGGCCATTATGTAACAGATCGTCTCGTCTCGTGGTGTTGGAATCGGTACGGAAGTGGAATTTCTTTCATTAGAGAAGCCTTAGGTGTGCGGTGTCGTTCAACGATTTTATCTGCCAGCCTGATTTTAGTGAATGCTGTAAAACAGTCACAGATGAATCTGCAATGCAAAACTTGTGCAGCATTACCAAGCTGCATTCTAGGAGGCCTGTGAGGAGACACTTAATTGGAATTGAATGTGTGAAGATGCCGATACAAGTCGTACATGAGGAAGAGCTTCTCATACTTAGATTATTTAGTGCACTTTGGTGACTATCTCGAGGGGATACCTCGTCTTCAGCTTCATGCTCTCCGGTCGTAGTCACAGTTTGTAGCCTGCTTTTGCCAGACTTTTTCCTTGTGAACCCGTGTCGCTGCCTATGAGGAAAATCCCAATGTGGTGATGGGAGAGAATTCCCATCTCGATCGTGAATTGAGTTGGTTAGTTCGTGTGACATTTGAAGTGATAACCCTTGATTCTCATTGGGATGATATGATAAAACATCTGACCTCAGCTTTTCGGGGAGTTCCAAGATGGTTCTATTCAGAAAATGAACCATACGGAATTCCACCTGCCTTAGCGATTCTCCAGCCGGTGCGGAGAAGTCAGGTTGGATTCGATCAATGAAGCTCAATGTTTCAGGTGTATATATCTCAGATCGGAGGCAACGCTCCCAGTGTCCCTGGCTCATCTCCATAAGTGCATCTGAATTTTGTATTTGTTCTTCCAAAAAATTCATTTCCTGCAGGTTCGTCGCATAAACAATTTACACAATTCAAGAAATAATGCAGAGAAAAAGGATCAAACATCAGACACAGGTGACGACCACTTGACTAGTAGTAGCTAACGACCGTTTTCGATCAAATTCCTGGCTTTTATAAGAGTGAAAGGAGACAGTTTCAAACATATAGCCGAAATTGTCAACCATTTTAATCCAACCTCAACAGAACATTGATGCSTAACTCCCCAGAATTCAACGAAAAACATGAACATAATCATTCGGCTGTAAAGAATTCAATATGAAATAATAGTTGGCTGAAGGACAGTAGAACTCATTGCTGCTTGTGCTTGGTTGCCTAAACTACGCTATTAATGCTTTAAAGAAATTGCGATTGCCCATTTCATATTTAGCTGGTTTATTCTTAAAACTTAAAACCTCATAGATTCTGAATTGGCTTCATTGGCCATTTGAAACAAAGCTTTCCCTCAAATTCAGACAGACRATAAACAAGAGATTAACAGACGAAGTTATCTTGGTTCAATAACAATCCGTATTAAAACAATAACAAGCTTTAAAACGAGTAAGAGAATTGAATTCCTAAGAGCACAATAAACAAACAGTTGGTGAGCATAATCCGAGGATATTACCTGGCAAACTGAAACGGCCATCGATCGGGCCCGATCCAACGGCGACGAATACACGGCATTGAAACGAACCCCCTGAGATTTCAAGAACACCGCCAATGCTCTCGCCTGACGCTTACCTTTCGGCGTCAAA
>NW_019104537.1:1202970-1226135 GCF_001995035.1 Momordica charantia | reverse complement strand
AATCCTAAATGATCAACAGCCCACATTCAAAGTTTCGAACGCAATAACTGGAAATTAATAGTAAAGGTTAAATTACAAATATAGTATTAGCAGTTTGATAACGGTGTATATTTAGTCCTTTAGAATTTAAAAGTTTTCAATGGTATTTTTAAAAATTTTTAATTATATTTTAATAAATATTTGTCGTTAACACACTATTACTTAAATGTTAATGTGACACGTTGATTCGATTAACAAGTGATGATTTGACATGACGTGATATAAGAGTATGGAGCAACYAGATAAAAGAGGGGTAAAATGTTAAAAAATATAAATTTAGAATGTATYTTAATTGTTTGTTCTATCGCACTAAAAAAATATTCATTCTACCAAATTTTCTTGTTTGCTCATTCCTGTTTTTCTTGACTTGTCCACTTTCTTCTACCAAATCATAACAATCTATCACTTTTTAGTTCAATGAACATTCTACATCAATATTTAAGTGACAAACAAGCCTTCATTATAATTAAAACAAACAATTSGGAGATGTAATTAAAACTTTTAAAATTTTAGTGGCAAAATATARACATATACAAAATTCATGGATTAAATTTGTATTTTGACCACAATAGCAAAATATAAACAATGTCATRATTATGTAAATGTTGATTGCATAAAATTTTAATATAATATTAAATAAATTATCTCATTCAACTATTAAATAACATTTCCATAATAATTGGCATATATCTTCAACCACGAGRCTGTGAGTTCGAATCTCCTCCCCAACATATTGTACTAAAAAAAACATTTCCATAATAACTACATACTATTAAATAACATATTGAATCGTGTTATGAAAAATTCAAGATAAGCCTCGAAAAAATAAAAATACAATACAAGAAGACAAACTCAAAATTGGAAGAGWTATGAAAARGAAAAAACTTKGCTCSTATAAATTATCAAATATTTATTTGTACTAAGAAGGAAGTTCATACCTTGAAAACCACGATAAAATTACTTAATCACATCGCACGGCAATATGAAATCTGTGTTGAGCCACGTGGCAGCGAAATCTGGCCCACCCACCACAAAATTAGCTTTTATCCATTTCTGTATTTTTAAAACGTTGATTTTTATTTTTGTATTTTGAACTTTTGTTTTATTTTAATATATGTATTTTTGAAGCATCTATTTTACTAGAGCGATGGATTCTTTTCGATTGATTTTCATTTTTATCTAATTTTTTTCCCACACAATTTTAACATGACATTTTAACTCATTAAATTTTTGAAATGTAGTCATAAATTTATATCAAAATTTTCACTATGTCTAAAATTTGTATCAAAATTTTTCAAATAGAGATCAAAATGGTTTTCTTTTTAAATRCATGGATCAAAACAAACGTTTTAAAAGTATATAGACTAAAATGGACAGAGGTTAAAAGGACATAAATCAAAATAAACATTTTAAAAGTATAATGACCAAAACAAACCAAAATTGAAAATACAAGGACCAAAATAATATTTTAATTCTTTTACCCTGATGTTAAACGGTCATATCACCTCACAAAGTCACATTAAAGAATTTGAATTATTTGTCAAAGCGAGCCTAATTCAGCGATAATTGGTAGATATCTTCAACCAAARAGTTGTGAGTTCGATCTTCCACCCTTATATGTTGTACTAAAAAAAATTTATTCATATCTAATACATCACGAGTAATTTATAAAACCATATTATTTAAATAAATTACTACGTAAACAATGCTACGCTAGTTTATATCCCAGTACATCACATAAATAGCCAAGTAAATGTTTTATCCATTAGTAATTTAATAAGCTATCACACATGTAATGTAATTAATTACATGTGTTTCAATAATTATGACTAATATTCCACGATTATTAGAAATGAAAGTGAGTAAAATTCAAAAGTTGCTAAAGACAGGATAAATATGCAGATAAGAATTGTTATGGTATATTGATTTCAGCAAAAGAAAAAAAAAAGGGGGGCTATAATAAGAAAGACGAGGCTAACTCTAAATAGGGGTGATCATCAGTCCATCAATGTCGATTTAATGTTGGAACCAGCATAGAAACCGACCTTATCAATTTCTTGAAATATAAAAACCGATTATTTTCCTTTCTTGATTTTCACCGGCCGACCAATCGACGGGTTCGGTTTGGTTAGTTTCGGTTTAAAACGACTTTTTTTTCTTCACTTTTTTACCTTTTTAAGAATAAATCGAGAATGGCCAAGAAGTTTTTTAAAACAAGAAACCCTAAATAAGATGGCAAGAAAGGTCTCATATTTGAGTGAGACTCTCAGATTTGAGAAAACGCGTGAAGCATAAATTATGTGTGATACTTTTATCTCTTTTGTATGCTTGGTGCAGTGGTAGAATACCGTCAAATATATTAATTTTTTTATCTACAGTGGATCAGTCAGTTTTTTTTAGGTCTAGAAAGACTGACCATCGACTGTTGCATCATTAAAGTCGACTGACATCCTTGATTCATCGGTCGACCCAGTTTTTCAATTATTATAACACACCCCTGACCCTAAAAAATGTACTACGTGTGTCACCATAAGTAAATTATGTTAAAAGGATAAATTTTTGGTGATAACTCATAAATAGGTATCTTCTACTTACCACCATTAAAAATATATATATATCAATTAAAAAAGAGAAAAAAATAGAATAAATAATTGTCTAACTTTTTAATGGTGGTAAGCGATAACATACCTATGGAGAAACACCAAAATTTTACTAAAATCTTTTCATAAAAAGTGAAACAACAGCAAGAAAATCAATTTACAGAGACAATAACCAAGATTAACTCATGTTTAACAAGAAATGATATTTTGTTATTCCTATAATAATAATAATAATAAAGCTATATATATATATATATATAAATAATAATAATACCAATTTTATAATCTTTAGGCTGGCCCTTAAATATTAGGTAAACAATCCATCTCCACTCTCTTCATACAGTGTTTGATTAATGGATATTTTAGTYAATGTTRAAGTTACCTTTTTCTAAGACATTCATTCAAAAAGTGTGAAGTAGGTGGTTTTTAAAAGGTACAAAAATTAATTAATTAAACAAATGTTAAATAACAAGCTGGCAATTGACAATGCAAAATAATATATGGAAGTTGTCCGACGATTGTCTCCCTTYCCAAATAACAAAGACACCGACCTTGTCTTTTTATTTATTTTTTTTCTTTTCAAATGTTAATTAATATATAATTGCAAGAGAAAAAAAAAAGTGAATCTCACAACTCGATATTAAAGTACAAATAGAACGGAAWATATATATATTCTAACAAAATTACAGAAAAACCAATAAAAAGGTCAACAACAAATAATAAAAGATTTCTAAATGAGATAAAATCCAACCTTGTCTTTACATCTACCCATTCACCTAATTCATTATTCAATATTACCTTAATACAATAATTTTTTTTTAATTAGTTCAACAAATATAGAGGTGGACGATCCAACATTAAATTTTTTTGAATGTAATTATGGTTCTATTCATTAAGTTGGGCTCGAATCAACTCTCTCCCTAACAATTAGATGTATGATTAAAATATAACTTTTAATTTATTTGGTGYATCAAATAATATATAATCAATGCACGGCGTCTTTTAAGTGAAATCAAAAGGTCATGTAGCTAATCATTCCAAAAGTTAGACAATATCATACTATCATCCGAAAATATGGAAAGAATACTCCTAATTAATACAGTTCTAGCCCTCAAGAAAAATTTCTAGTTCAAGGATTTCATTCCTATATCATAAGCTAATATTTTAATAAGTTTTAGGCTAAATAGATTTGTTTTAGTCGCTAATATTTTGATGTTTTTACAATTTAGTTTCTATTATTTCAAAAGTTTCAATTATATCACTTCTGTTTTAACATTTTTAATTATACCTTTGTTGTTGTAAACATTATAATTCAAAGAGATGTTTAAATTCAACCGATGATAAATATAATATGTGTACCGTTTTTGTTTTGAATGTTGTATT
This sequence comes from Momordica charantia, assembly GCF_001995035.1. The sequence continues at coordinate 1,222,113 of NW_019104537.1, read as the reverse complement.
TTGTTTTTTATTTTTTTAGTACAACAAGTAGGGATCGGGGATCGAACTCACAACCACTTGGTTGGAGATATATACCAATTACCGTTGATCAGTTAGGCTTTCTTTGACGGATGTTATATTTTATTTTATATATTAAGTCTATAATTTTTTCAAGGAATAACAATATAACATAGTAAATAATGTGAGGTGGAGATCTAAAATCTATATATGCATATGGCAAATCTCATACATATTTGAGATTAGAGATCGATGGCCATCCAACTTTTGCTCCCTTTCTTTCTCCCAACTTCTTATTATTAATTACTTCTCTCTCTCTCTCTCTCTCTCTCTCTCTCTCTATATGATCTTATTTTTACTAGATTTATTGTTTGATGATATTTTTGTTTCTAAATTTTCAAATACCCATTTCATTATTTAGTCTTCACTTAAAAATAACTGTTGAAATTTCAAAAAAAAAAAAAAATTATGATGTTTGAAAACTGTTTTTTTAATTAGGTTAAATATTATTAATTTGATCCGATCCCTATGATTTGAAGTGGACTTAGTTTCATTTTTGTCCCAATAATTCTATAAGATTCAATTTAGTTCCTTTAATCTGGGCTCTATTTAAATTGAGGGTGCCTATAATTCTAAAAGTTTAAAATTTGTTTCTATTTTCACAAATTAACCCTCCCAAAACCCACTTCTTTTCTTTTATTTTTTATTTGACCATGAACTACAATATAGTAATTAAGCTCACAAAGTTGGCAAAATAGAAAATACAAGCTGCTCATTATCACATAAAATAAGTGTCACGCTGCACATGTTCAATATATAATAATGATTTTTGGTAATAGGGACGATAAGATGACTTGTGATGTTTCACCGATTTATTTACTTAAACTTTGAAAATATAGTGATTGAACTAAAACTTTTAAAATCATAGGGACCAAATCGAAAGATAGTCCATTTGTAGGAATTAAATTGAAAATTTTGAAATCATATCGACCAAACTAGAACTAAATTCTTGTAACTTTAAACTGAATTTTTATATATTCAATGACATGGGGATGGGGAATCAAAAAACATGTAATTCTTGGAACAGAAACAGGCCCTTTATGTGTGAATATATAAAGAATTTTGGGGACCACATATATATATATATATATATATATATATATATATATATAAAAGAAGGTATTTTGGATGAATTATTGTTGTACAATAGGAATGGCAAGTGGAATAATGCTTAGTCCCAAGCAAAAAGAATAAGCTAAGGTATTGATATCTAGCTAATAGACTACACACCAACATAATGGAATTTGCCCATTTCCACACACTCAACAACAAGGTTGACTATGTTTTCTCTAGGCTTTGGACCACCATTTTCAAATAACCCTAATTCAACTTTGAATTCAATTCTTTTTTTTTTTTTCTAATTTGAGTTATCAACTTTAGAGATTTTGCCAAATTCGAGCACAACAAACTGGCTATAACATATATACTCGACTAAAATGTTCAAATTCTTACCCTCACATATTATTGTTGAACTAAAATAAACTTTAGAACTTTCCATATGTTTACTAGCGAGAGTTGACGAGACAATACATAAATATATATGTAGGGCACTTGCATACATATGATAAAACAAGTCTAATAATTATTATTATTATTATTTTGGTACGACAAACGAGAGGTATGAGAGTTTAAACCTTCAATCTCATTGTAAGGGATAAGGTGTCAATTACTGAGTAATGTTCAGGTTGACAATAAACCCGCAACTATTACAACTGTTTGGTAAATATAGAAAAAAGTAGAGATTTATGAATACCATAACCAATAGAATGATAACGGTGAAAAAAAATCAAAATGTATAAATATTCGTGCAAAATATTTTTAAGATTGCATGATCTTACTTTTGGATTCTACCAAAAAAAAAAATTTCATTCAATAGAGATGTTGCTTTTACTTTTATATCAAGAATATCTTAGCTGTTTAACTATATTTCGCATTTCATATATTTACATATATTAAATATTAATCATAAAATGTATATTTCTAAAATTCATTCTTTTGCACAATTTAAACATATAAATTATATAAATTCAAACTTGAATTAAAAAAACACCCGTTTAAATAATTAAACTCCTTGTTTTATATGTATAACAATTAAGCTTTCCTTTCCCCTTGTTAATTAGCGCAATTAACCACTCTAATACAGTAATTTTGATTTAAATTATTTTTAAATACAAACGGTCGATCGAAAAAAAAGAGGAAGATGCATGCGATGCGAATCCACATTATATATACATATTAATTAAATATGAGGATATTTATTGTGGAGCACATTGATTCAAATTTCAACTGTGCTACAGCTGGATTTTATCTGTAAGTTCATGTCCTTCTTTTTATGATTATCTATTATTAATTATTATTAATACTATTATTATTTTTTTTGCAAAGGCTATTATTAACTATTGCATACATATAATAGTAGCTTAGCTTGGTGACGTTTTTGTCACCCAACCTATATCTAATTATTAGCACGCTTGATTTGGACGCATTATATTTTTTATAATCCCTCCCCACGTGTTCTCTCATTAAAAATAGGTTACACTCCTAATTTCATTCTTATAGTTATTTGAGATTAATATTTATTTTGGTATGTATAATTTAGATTTATTTTCAATTGGGTTGTTATATTTTTGAAAATTTCAATAATCTCAATAATTTGGTTAAACTTCATAAATCATCTTTGTCAAGCGATATTTTCTGTTTATATGCCGACGTTAAATTTGTGTTTTACATTTGGTTGGCTTTATGATAGCCAATTGTACGTAACTGGTATGTTGGAAGCGCCAAATGACATTGCCACATGGAGAATAGAGAATCGGCCAACCGCCAGGTCTGTCCCGAATGCTCGAGGCAGACTTTCAGCTCGACATGTCCAACTGCCAATTAGATTTCTTGTCGGATATCCAAACTTATAAATAGGGAGCCTCACTTCCACATAGGTATCGCATTCTAGTTCAAACTCAAATTGACTTRGACGTCGAAGTGTTTGTTCATTTGTGTAAGTCATTCCTTACCCAGCGATTTTCTATCATCACATCGATGTGGATTGCCTCATGAAATCGTAATAGAGCTTTTCCAAACATTTTTAATTTGTGATCTAATTTGACAACATTTTGCTTCTAACATAGAAGTTTCTTAGAATAAAAATCAGGAAAAAAACTCATTGTATGGGAAATACTTCAGGAAGTTATGGAGGGGTATCTCCTATTGCTAAATAAAGCGTCTACTCTACATAGATTAGGCATCCAAGCGTCCTAAGAATTTCATGAGGGTTTTCGCCGCTTTGAAACAATAAGTCTCAAAATCTCGCAAAATGCAGCGTGGTTTTTCTCTAAAATCTCGGAAGGTTCTGCCAAAAATAGTTTGAGATTCAATAGTTTGGTCTTTTGAAATTCTGTGATTGGTTTGAGAACTTGATTGAAGAAGACCTACATTTTTTAATACACGTACTATTGTTTATCAAAATTTTCATCACACTGCTCAAACTGAATGCAATTTAATAAAACATATTTTCGAATGTCCAAGTTCTTTCAGTTAGCCTACTTCGATCGGTCGACCCTGACTGAAATTTGTTAAACAAACCGGGTCTGCGATGAAGAGATTAAATCATTTTCTAAAAGTTGGAGGTTGGATGTCCGATCTAAAATATAAAATGTAATTTCACCTTTTAAGAAAAAAGGAAATTTTATCCACAAGAATTTGGAATAAACCAATAATAGATGATGCCTTCCCCACCAAAAAAGAAAAAAAAAAAAAAAGGAAAAATGAACAAATATGGCCATAAGAATATGAGAGGAGAGAGAGAGATGCCCTTCCCAAAGTTGACAAATGTATTATTTTATGGTAAAAAATGTTATAAATAAATGGGATTTTCTCCTTGAATTCAGGCAGGAAACACCATAATTTTGTACGTACACATACTTTATAATTAAATAAATATTTTGTCCTTATTATAAAACTTTATGCATTCCCTTACAAATAAACCCAACACATTTCTGATTTTACAGTACAGTCCTTTTTTATGTTTCATGTTTTCCCATAAAAAGCAAAATAATAATAATAATAAACCGCTTTCCAGAGCAAGCTGGTCCATTAATATTAAGAAATTAACTGGGGATCGAGCACCAAATCCCCACTGAAAATGAAATATTAACAATAATTATATAATATATATTACTTTTTTAATCGATGACTTTTGTAAGGCTCTAGAACATTTCTTTGTCTTCTCCTATATGTTACTCCAATGGAACTCAAGGATTTTAACTTTCAAGCCTATGCGATGTGCTCTTTATAAGGGGACCTGCAGAAGGCATATGATTCGACTTTCACTAGAATAATTTCACTGATGATATCATCTCATAGCTACAAATAATTAGTCCATTAATAGGTAAATCTCCACCTTCACATATTAAGTACGATTTTACCTACTCAAATGCATTAAATTAATAAAATTAAAATATGTGTGTTATTTATTTAAATATATAGACACACATGATACTCAAAATTCAACCCCATCTATTAGCAAAATCTAACGTGGGAGAGAAATTTTAAAAATTTAAAGCTCAAATTAAAAATTATGTAAAAGATTGGGGAGGCACTATTCATTAAATAGGACAGATGAGAGGCTGTTGTATTGTATAGCATAGCATAACATAACCCATGTTCTCTTCACTTTCAACTTCAATTTCTCTCTCTCTCTCTCTCTCTCTCTGTTTTTTTGATGTGTGAGTGCATGAAAATCCGTGTTGATTACAACTGCACAGATATTTCCTTCCTTCTCCCATAAATAAATACTCCGAATAATTCTCTTTTTCCATCTGCCTCACTCCTTTTTTTATTTTTTTTATTTTTAACTTGAGAGCCGAGATCCGATCCGGCCACCGCCGCATCTACTCGACGTCGCCGCCGTCCGATTTCCGACGACATGCTCAGATCCTTGGCCAGGTCTGTACTCTACTGTACTCTGAGATTGACTGATTGAATTTTCCCTGTGATTTGAAAACGTACGATCGTGATCGTTGATTTTTCCTGACCTGATTTACAGAGAGATCAAGATTATCGGCTACGATCTCTTCGGAGGCAGAGGCCGCCGCGTGAGGTCGTTTTCTTCAGGTTGCAGCAGTAGAAGGTAATTCTCGATTCTTCTTCTTCTTCTTCATCTTCATCGATTCGTCGCCCAATTCAATTCGAAAGATAAATAATAAATAGAATTACAGGCTTTCTCCTTTGCATTTGCATTTTGGATTCATCTGATTTTTATTTTATTATTATTTCTTTTATTTATTTATTATTTTTTTTTGTAAAGAAGATTCTAATAGCTTACTTTTTTTTTCCTTTTTTAAACAATTATAATAGTTTACTTTAATGGCTTCGATAAATCTTCTAGTTGAATAATATATTTTCCTAACTAAATTTTTTTTCCCTAAAGTACTGCCACTAGCGCTTTAAAATATCGCCGCTCCCAAATATATTCTAAAGACATATTTGGAAGTAGTGTTTTGGTAGAGTCAATATCATATTTAGTAAATTAGAAAATTAATATTAAAAAAAATTTTAATCACTTAAATTGATTTTTAAATGTGATTTGGAGGGTGATTTTGGAAAAAATCAATTAATTTTTTTCAAAATCATTTGTTCTACCATGGCTCTGAAACAGATAATGATATACCAATTTGAGGAGGTGATAGAAGTGATTATGATGGTTTTTAAAAAATGGGCTAATATTTAATAATTATTGGAGGAGAAGAAAATATTTTCTGAAACTAGGAAAGGAATGGGAGTCATATATATTGAACAAAAGCCTTGGTTGTTCAAGAAACTGTTCTAAAAATAATTTTTGTCTTTAAAAAATTTGATTGAATAAATTATTAATATTATTATGGATGTTGAGATGACTATTTTTAAAGACGTGATTTTGGCTTCTGGGTGGACTGAGGATGCAGTTTCATTCTGGAAAAAGTAGGTCCTTTCTGATGGCTTAAAAGAAAATATTTTCGAGCCAATTATGGAAATGGCTATAACAGCAAGTTTACAATTGTACGCAAATAGTATAATTGGATTTATAAAAAAAAAGAAAAAGTCAAATTTGTGAAATTTTTTAGAAAAAAAAATATTGAAATTTTTAAATAAATAAATAAATAAATATATATATTTGTCATCCAATGAATATTATCCTTTTCTTAAAAGAAATACACATACACATTATCAATCTAAAAATAACTATACCATTATCCAAACATAATTTTAAATATTATTTATCCTTAAAAATAGGATTAAAAAAAACAATTAACTACCAAATAATCCCTTAGCAGTAACTGTTAACTACTTGATTGACTAGGATATTAAAATATTTTTAAAGCTTTGATACAAAATTTTAAAAACTGTCATAAACAAAATTCAGGTGTACATTAAAAATAAATAATAAAAATTTCCGGCTTATTAGGAAAACTGTTTAGAGATCATTGTTCTACTATTATTGTCTTCGTAATTGTTTTTAAGCACTATAATTAGGGTTATTTGTTTTTCTTTCGATTGAGGGTTTTTGTTATTAGCTTTAATTATATTACGTTAAAATTGTTGAGTATTTGAAATACGTAAACATAACTTGTATAAGAAAATTAACTTCATGAATTCAAAAATAAAATAATTATAAGTAATAATAGCTTCATTCTTCTGAAGAATAAGTCATTTGTAAAAATAAAATTAAAAAACTTTGAAAAAAAAAATAAAAAATAAAAATCTAAAAATAACTTTAAATAAGTCAAACGAAGAACCATACATGGTTTTTTTTTTGTGAAAAATAACAGTCTGCAACAAGAAAAAAGAAGTTAAATTATAAATTAATCCAAAGTGTTTAATAATTTTTTTAATATTTAAATTTATGCGTTATTGAACTTTTAAAGTGTCTAATAAAAAATTCGTAGATAAATTAGACACAAAATTAGTAAATGTATGAATCTTGTGTCTAATAAGTGCATGAATATTTTAACAATATAAGAAACGGTGATCTATTAGATACTTGTATAAATCGTAAACTTATTAAATTCTAATTTAAATTTAGAGATCCATCGCACATTCTATAAAGTTTAAAAATTTATTAGATACACATTAAAAAACAAAATATTCATTTCATGCCTCCATCCTTCCTACTATGTTCGAGAAATTTGATGTCAAGAACTACTTCTTGTTTCTCGGTTTAAATATAATTCAATTAATTAAAATTCATATTTAAAGTCAAACATAATAAAGAAAGTGAAAAAAAAAAGTGCTCTTTGTTTGGTGACGATAATTATGTGTGAATATTGCTGAATAGACATGTAATAAACTCACTAGGAATCCATGAGTGACTTACCTACTTCGCTTTCTGCAGCTGTCTTTTCTGTCACACATTCTTTTTCGGTTTAATGCAATAAATATTTAATTATAAGCTGGAAAATTACATGAAAATGAGTACTACAATTAATTACAACATTTACCAATATACGTAGATTTGTGATAAAGTATCCGAAAAAAGAAAAGATAAAAGGGAACCGGTCTAATACTAAATATGAAATTCATTAAATTATAATATAACTGAATGAAAATATCTTAATTTTTTTTTCATAGTTACTAAATTTCATGCCACTTAAAAGTTCAATAATGATTTCTGTGGTAGTTTTATGTTTTAGGAAATTATATTTGCTTCGTCATAATTTTTTCGAATGTTTCTACTTTTACTATAAATATATATAAATTTTTAGTCAAATTTAAAAATAAAATTTGTTTAATTTTGTAATTTTTTGTCGGAATTGGAATCAGGCTGGAAGGCAAAGTAGCACTGATAACCGGGGCAGCAAATGGGCTGGGCCGGGCAACAGCCCAAGAGTTTGTCGACCACGGGGCCCACGTCATCATTGCCGACATTGACCTCGAGCGGGGCCCACAGGTGGCGGAGGAGCTGGGCCCCGCCGCGAGGTTCGTGCAATGCGACGTGGCGAAGGAGTCGGAAGTTGCAGCCGCCGTGAACTTCGCCGTGGCCCACCACGGGAAGCTGGACATTCTGCACAACAACGCCGGAATAACCGGGGCGGCGGTCCCTCCGAGCATCGCCGATCTCGACCTCGGCGAGTTCGACCGAGTCATGAGCGTGAACGTCCGGGGAGTGGTGGCCGGAATAAAGCACGCGGCCCGAGTGATGGTCCCGGCCGGGTCCGGGTCCATCCTCTGCACATCCAGCATAAGTGGGCTTTTGGGCGGGCTGGGCCCACATCCGTATTCCATATCCAAACACGCGATCCCGGGAATAGTGAGATCGGCGGCGAGCGAGCTGTGCCGGAGCGGGGTCCGGGTGAACTGCATATCGCCGGCGCCGGTGGCGACGGAGATGGCGGTGAGCGGGATCGGAGAAATGTACAGAGGCGTTAAAAGAGAAGAGATAATTGGAATAATAAATGGGCTTGGGGTACTGAAGGGCGCAAAATGCGAGGAGATCGACGTGGCGAGAGCGGCTCTGTTTTTGGCCTCCGACGACGCCAAATACATCACTGGTCACAATTTGGTGGTCGACGGCGCCTTCACCTGCTTCAAAAACCTCGATTTCCCTTCCCTCCCCTAGACAAACGCCACGTGTAGATACCAAACATTTAAATAAATCAGCTAAAATTAGTCTCTTAAATTTTTATAATTTTGTGTAATTTATATTTTTTAAGAAACTCTTCGATAATATTGTCGTTTTTCGTTTTAATTTCTTTTTTAATAAAGAAAAATATAATTACATCATATAAGAATGATAAAACAATATTTTTATTTATGTTTTGAGACAGATTGAAAATAAGAACAAAAAATAGAAATCCAAAATTTCTACAGAAATAACAAACCTAAACCTAAACCAAAATTTCTTTAGATTTCTTAAGATTTTGTTTCGAGCTATAGACTCAAATTCTTCAGTAGGTAGGTGGGCTAATATTGCAGCAAAATCCAACTATGGTTATAAAGCCACTTTCATTTGCAATAAACACCAAAATCTAGTCTTGACACACATGCATGTCGAGCTATCTTTAACAGTTTAATTAATATAATGTCCTAATAAATGTTAAACTAACAAAATTCACAATAAAAAATTTTCAGAGATAAAAGCTGAAAACTCGCGATGTAATTACAACTTTTTAAAGTTTGAACGTCTTTATTACTATTTTAAACATTCATGGTTCGATATCCTTCGCTTTAGAATGGTCGAGCTCAAAAAAGAAAAAAAGAACTAAAATAGATTTAGCCCTAAAAGTACTAGAAAAAATTCTAAAATTTAATCAAGATGTTAATATAATTTGATAAGGCAATTAGAGTATCGTTCAGTCTATTAACACATCTAGAAATCGTTAAAAACTTAAAAAACGAATATAATTTGAGGAATTGAGTTGGGCTGGGCCGGCCCAATCGAGATAGGGTAAAGGTGTGGTCCCGTAATAGGCGAAACGCTGCCGTTTTGAGGTTAGGTTTGAAAAATTGTCTTGGCATAGCACATGGGTTGATTATTATATCATTTTCCAGCCAGCTTTGGTTTCACTCACTCATTGCATGTTTGTTGAAGTTGCATGTTCGCCACGTGTGAAGAGGCGTTATCCATTTTATCCATTCTCTCCTCTCACTTCATCCCCTACTTTCCATTTCATTTCAGTTTTTTTTTTCTTTTTTCTTTTTACTCTGCGATCATTTTTGTAGGTTCATAAAATTTTAAAAAATATTTAAAAACAACGATGTATTAGATACAAGATAAATACTTATAAATTTACTGGTGACGTTTTAAAATTCGTTGACATTTATAAGCTATTTTCAAAATCGAGAGACACATTAGATATTTAATAAAATATATACAGATAGTAAAAATTTATACGTTTGCTAACGTTCCTGTTTCTTGTTTCTGTTTCTTTATTTTTAATGAAAAAAAAAATATTGCATGATTCCAACCTTTAAGAATTTAAGTATGATAAAACATTTTTTTTATTTATGTTTTGGAACAAATTAAAAATGGGAACAAGAGAAGAGAAACTAGTTTTGGTCGTTTCCAAAATTTCTATATAATTGCGAGAATGTTCCTAAAAAAGGAGAAACAAGAAACAAAATTAGTTGAAAAATACTTCGCTTTCTTAAGAAAATTGGAAACAAGAAACAAAAAACGACAATGTTACCAAACGAGCCATAGTTTAACCATTCCTTTAGATTAATAATAAAACCCATAAAATTTATCGTCTGTGCTAGAAATAAAATAAAATGAGAGAAAGCTTTATAAATTCAATAAATAGCAACAAGAAAGTGTATTTCTGTTAAGGAGCTGTTCATAATAAACATGTGCTATTCTTCTCATTACCAATTGATTTTGAGACGAAATCTAATGAATATTAATACGGCATCAGAGCATAAAACGCTCAAACGAGCACCCAATTTTGAGGGGATATGTTAAGAATCCAACGTTCAATTTGGGGTTTGAACTCATTTTTCTTTTTAAGTTCCTTTACTTTTTCTCACATACCCCTCATTATTAAACTGGCGTATATATGTTAGTTACTACAATTAATTAAAGTGCCGAGGAGAAATAAAATTTTACATTTTAACTATATATACTTGTCATTTCTAAAAATGAGAGAGAGTATGTTTAGCGATCTATACAAAATAAAGATTTGTTGTAGCAAATGTTTTGAACTATTACGAACAGCCGTTCAACAAACGTGAGCAGAAATTCTATTGAGAGGATTTCTTATAACAGTTTACGCAACTGTTGGAATCATATAGTAAAATTGTTATAGTAGTTACCCTAATTACAACGGTTCTTCTTTATCTTATATGGTTCTTCTTTATCTTATAATGTAACCGTTTGTTGCATTATGGCAAACAACTAACCTTTTCCCAAAAGAACACAACTTTTTACCTTTTATCTTCGAATTTTGTTTTTAACTTTGTTGGAGGTGTCAAACGACACTGCCACATGGAGGACAGAGAATGGACGAACGAGTAGCTATGTTTTGATGTTCATTGAACACTTGGTCAAATACTGGATTGGAAGACACCAAAACCAGATGGAAGTCTACCTACCTAGATCGTGTGCACCTCATAGGCCAACCTTCAACCCATCAATTGTTGGTTGGATTCTCTGTCGCGTACTCAAACTTATAAATAGGACACTTCTCTCTTCAGTGATTGGGTATCGTATTCTAGTCCGACTCTCCTACTAAGGTTGAACTAAAATAACTTGGGTGTCAGGAGGGTGTTTGTTACTTTGTGCAGATCCTCTATTGCCAAGCAGCTCTTCTAGGTTATTCCTCATATCTCAACTCTTCTCGTCCATGTACCTCGATCAAGTCGACATTGACCGACATGTGTTGCATAATCAAATTTTGTAGATCAGCCTCCTACTTTAAATGGTTGAAATTACTGCTCATAAATTTGAAACGCATAAAAAGGTTAAATTGTTTTTAAAAGATAAGATATGTATGAAAATGAACAAGTGGTGAATCTGATCAATATGTTTATATATTTTAAGTTGGCCACTATTCATCTAAACGCGTAGCCAATTTGAAACCCATCATATGCATATTTGAAATATGTCCTAATCTGTCTACCATTGTTGACTTAAAGAAACACAGTGAGACAAAACAAGTGGATATCATTACACACTAGTTGGACGATGGAAGAGGGAAATGAACAGTAAGCAATTAAAATTTTCTCCATATACCGATATTTCTATGATACTTTTTATATGTTTATGAATTGGACATTAGTATAAAAAGTACATTTCGCGACATTTTCATAGTATTTGATCAAAATATAATAAAAAAATATCAACAAATAACACTAATGTAGATATAACATTAATAATTAGAAATTTTAACATATTTAAAAGTGTGAAAAAATTTAGTAACTTTTATGATTTCTTTTATTTATAATTTTTATAAATATCCATTGAAATCAACATTTTATCGATATTTTTATAAAATTGATACTTCGACACGGTATTTTTAAGATTATTTTTTATCTAAACAAATTTACAAGTTAATACCAAAGCGAGTAATTGAGATATATATCTCAAACCAATTGTGAGTTTGATCCCCCCCACATATTATACTTAGTTTTATTTAATTTTTATGCTTTAATTTTTTTTAATAAATCCTTAAATATTAAAGGTTATGTCTATCCATGTGTGCTTTAATTTTTTTTTCTTTTTTAATTATTTTACATGTAATAGATTTCTATAGTTAACTTCATCAACTTATCATGTTATTAGTTGTGTTATTTTCGAATTATGTGGCGAATTGTTTTTTTGACAAGTTTAGCCATTCAATAATAATAAGATAAATGTTAAATTAACCATATTTTAACTGTTGAAACTTCATAAATACAAAATTAAAACTTTATTTTAGATGGTAGAGAGTCGTATAAAAATGGCGGTGAATTTTGGGGAGGGGAATCACGAGAAACTTGGGCTTTCTTCACCAAAATTTATTCCAAGCTTTGCCTCTCATCTCCAGCAGAGACCACTATTAATTTACTTTTTCAATTTGCAATTAATGTGGCGTGGTTCCGATGGCAATACAAACTTATAATATTTCCTTTTAAAAATTAAAAAATAAAAATAAAAATTATTTTCTAAATATTATATTTGATTTTGGAGGCTTGGAGAGACACGTCACGTAGTAGGCTATGTATGTATAAATGTCATGTACGTAAATTTTAATTTATTAATTAATATGTAGCGCCACTCCTCATTAATTGCACTTTTTAAACGCATTTTTCTACACTTAGAAATATAATCAAACCATATTTAACAGTTAAACTCCCTAATATAATTATTTATCAAAAGCAAAAAAAAAAACTCCCTAATAATTAATATTAACAATAATTTATTAGTCATGGCTTCACTTAATTAGCAAAATTTTGAAATGAATAATATTTATTATAAAGTTTAAATTATTAATTAAAAGTTTTTTTTAGTAAATATATGGAGCGGGAGATTTGAACTCAAGATTTTCTGGTCGAATATAGACATCTTGATTAGTTGAGTCATGCAAAAGTTAACAACTATTAATTAAAAGTTTCTTTAGTACCATAAATAAAAAATATGAGAGTTTGAAATTCCGACGTTAGAAGAAAGAGTATATATCAATTACTTTACTGTTAAACTATGGTAATGTTTGTAATTACTAACAAAGAATGACTCAACATTTTTAAAGTAGATTATTTCAAAAATATACAATATTATATGTAGAGATAAATTAAAAGTGAAAATTTATTTAAAAAAAAACAAAAATAAAAGTGAAACTATTGTTGTAACTGTCTTTTCATCTTTTTATCATTGTTGAAGAAAAAGAGAGAACGTGTTTGACCGTTACAAGTATATGTATACAAAAACTAAAGCAAGGGAAAAAATAATAATAAAATAATAAAAAATATCACATGAAAGTAATAATAAGTTAATTCTCTTCCTCATATCCCTCCCCTCCATTCCCTCTTTCTTCATGGACAAGGCTCCTCAAAGAGAGAGTTGTCTTTTTTGAAGAGTTGGAGTATAAAATTTGAATTTGAATTAATTAGGGTAAGTTTGATTAAGGATAGAAATTTGAAAATAACAAATTCAATAAAGACATAATTGTATTCTATATTTTTAGATTTATGTTTGGTAGTGGAAAAAAAATAATCAAAGTGTCTTCTAAGTCATTAGTTACCTACTAAAAATATTTAGTTTAATCCAAAATATTATTAATTAATTTACCAACATAAATGTTATAAATTTTGATAGGATTAGTATTTTACAATATTATATAATTTATGATATATCATATTTTAAATGTCTTAATTTTAACAAAAGTGAAATAAGTTTATAAAATAAAATAGTGTATTTATCAACGTTTTTATCTTTTAAATATAATTATGCTTTTGAAAGTTTTGGATTCAAAATTTAAAAAAATATTCAAAAAGTTTTCAAAACTGTCATTATTTGAATTCCACGATCAGAAAATAGTTTTCGAAAACAACACTAGCAAACAGATATTTACTGAATCCATTTGATTTAGTGAGTTTGAAAACAACAAACACGATCTGAATTTGCTACCAAACAAGTCCTTAATGACTGGTTTAGTATATTTTTCTTAAATTCATGGGTGTTTGGACCATGTAACTCTATTTTTATTTATTAAAAATGAGAAAACAAAAACAAGAAATAGAAACGTTATCAAATGGGTTTTAAGGTGCTATTTTTAAAACATTCTAAGGTGCTTTTGATCGGTGATAAAAACATAAATTTGAAAATAAGATATTCAATGAAATACAAAGTTGTGTCTATATTTTCAGTATTTTAGAGTATGTCGTATCTTTTAAATTTGAAAGATTATTCAATATTTGTTGATATATTTGCAATGAGTAGTAGTTACCCATTCAATATTTAGTTTAATCTACAATATTATTAATTAATTTATAAACATATATGTTATAAATTTTGTATAATTATTAGTTTATAATATTATGTAATTTATAATATATTATATTTTACGTATTTTAATTTTTGTGTATTCATCCAAGTTTTTTTTAATGTAATTATATATTTTAAAATTTCAAATTTAAAATGTAAAGAGACAATAAACATAAAAAGATTATTTTTAGAATTTCTACCCTTTGAATTATAAAATCATAAAACATTTTTAAAATATAAATATGTCACATAAATATTTAATTAACAAATTTAATCAAGTTTATATATATATATAATTAAATATTCCTCCTACTTTTTTTTCTTTCTTTCTTTTGAACATTATGTCCTCACTTCTTGGGACGCCTTATTGATGTACCAACCAAGTCTTTTAGACCAAACATGTCAATCAAAAAAGGTGAGCATCAAAACCAAATGAAAATGATTTGTTTATTTATTTTAGTATCAAAAGAAAGAGACAACTTTTTAGTACCATAGTTGTATGAAATTTTTTTCCATTCTATTTCAGGATCTATGGGGTGTCTCTCATTCTGACTCCAATTATTTTATATTTTTGTTTAGAGTGATGTGTATACTTGTGGTACTACTTAATGGGATAGCTGTGACGTCCGAGAGGAGGGGTACATGAATGAATCGATACCACACATCCGTATGACAGAGATCCTGAGATCATGAAAGAATGGTCAAGAAAGGCTTAAAAGAATTGATAGTCACTACCTATACCAACAATGTGCACCTTCCTTTTCAGTGGTTCAATCGTAAGAACTCCAAAGTTGAGCAGGGCGTTACAATAGCTTTCATTTTGGATCTCAAACATTGATAAGGTCTACTTGAGATTTATTTGGGATGATTTAGTTATTATTATTTTTTTATTTTATGTATGTTGTGTTTCTTATGCTATTTTGTTTGCTTTAGTTACGTTGTTGTCTTTCTTCGTATTCATGTGACATTTTTGACAAATTTCTTCGTTTCTTCTATGTTTTAAAACCTTAGGTGACAGGAGATCCATAATTTTTTAATTTTCAGAAGAAAAAAAATCTACTATCATTCACTGTCAACTGTTACTAAGCATTGTTGTACTAAAAACAATTGTTACTAAGCAGTGGGAATAATGTATTTTGAGTCACAAAATTAAATAGTATATTAATTTTATTAAGTATAAGTACTTTTTTTAATACAACATGTGGGGTGGAGGATCGAACTGCTGAACTATACTCGCTTTGGCTATTAAGTAATTACTAATTGAATAGGTATATACAAGAGTATTATATTTTTCTATCTATTTTATCATCAATCCAATCACCGTTCACATTTTTTCTTTTTCTTATAATGAATATATATATCTCTTTATTTGTATGACTTAGATGTCTCATATTTCTCGAAAAAGCGATTCGATTGATGAGATTTGATATGATACTTATGAGATCGATGAGATTGATATTTCAATCTTTCTTCTTGAATATATTGGATATTAACTCATATTTGATTGAAAATAAAATAATTTGAGTGAATAAGAGCATAACTCAACAAATCAAGATATTATTTATTTTGGTGGAAATTCAAACTCCCAACTCTAACAACTAAGGAAAAAAAGTATATCATTTTTTAATTTACGGTGGTAAAAATTCGAATTTACAACCTTTAAAAAAATAGTTATCTTTTAACTTGAGTCGATGGTTCGGAAAAAAAAAAGAAAAAAAAAGTAGTAGTGGGACTGACTCCATATTGGTTGTAGTTGTGACACTGAAGTTAGAAATACTAAATAAAGAAACAAACAATTCCAACTTTAAAGGCAAGTTCATTATATTGAATTTCCCTCTAATAAAATCAAATAAACTTTGATATATATTTTTTCGATTTTTTTTATAAATCATGTATGGAGATTCGAACTCATGAGTTTTTAGTTAGAAATAAGTACTTTAACCACTTGAGCTATGTTCAGTCTGACGATATATATATTTTTTTTATTGATTTTCTCTTTTCCTCTTTCTTTTCTAATATTTAAATTAAGTAACAGGAAAAATGAATGATTAATTCACATTATAGGGCTAATATTCATTTATAAAAAAATAAAAAAATTTCACTCAATAACATAAATTTAATATGTATTTTAAAAAGTGTCCAACTTTTTTTTTTACTTAACTATAACACAAACTATGATTTTTCTTGATGGGTTTTACCTTAGATGAAAGTTTGAGTTAGATTGGATTATGGTATTTTTTAAAATTTTCAAGGTTCTTGTTGTATTTGAAAACTATATTTATTATTTATTTTACATTATTTATGTAGTTTGCCTCAAAATAAATTATGATCCTACGATACAATATATCAATTTGCGTGTTAGTCTAACATGAATAGGTACTAAAAAAACAATATGAATATATTTTTATTGATTAAGATGTTATTTTCATTCTTGAACGGTTGAACCACAAGATTATAGGTTCAAATTTCTACTTTCATATATTGTTGTATTAAAAAGAAATAAGTATATCAAAGTAGAAATAACTATAAAATAAATTTTGTTCGGAGGAATATAAAATAAGTTTCGCTGGATTAAGTGATTAATTTAACATATTATCGCTTTACAAGTAAATTTATATAACTAGATTTGCATTGTATAATAAAGATTAAACTGATTTTTTTTATGGACAAAATGTTAAACTGATCAAAGTTATACTTGAATATAAAAAAGATTTATGTAATAATATTATAGTATATTTTCGAACATAAATTATACAAAACAAACAATATATTTTCAAACGTCTTTAACAAAATATGAATGCAATTAATATTTTTTTAATTGATGCAATAAATGAATTAATGTTTATGAACTATGTTTTATATTTTAATCTCCATATTTTTGGAACACTTATAATTGTTACCAAACATATTTAATTTTATTATTATTATTATTTAGTAAGATATATGTCTTTAACTAATTGAATTATACTCACTTTGACAACCATTAAAAAAAATACGACTGAAAACAACATAATCAAACCAAAAATAAATTAAAGGCGAGTATCATACTCATGGATTACTCCTTTTTCTTTTGGTCTCACCCCAAAACATTTATACCAATTGAGACAATCGTTCTCATATATATACCATGAATCACTCTCTTCCCTAATCGACGTGAGATTTTGTTTGCAGACATTGCAATCTCAACACTTTCCATATATGTATTGTATTAAAAATAATTAATGAGGGGTTCATTTATTGTGTAAACAAAAGTTAGTATGGTATCGAGAGTTTATTGGACTTTTTCTGCTTATGTGTGTGTTTTGATTCCTTGTATAGATGACAAGGACATTGCCACCTCATTGCCCATTTGAGAGGTAAAGATTAAGGACACATTATATGTTTAAATGACATATTAACCTTAACTCTCATAAATAGTCTCTTGATTTCTAGCTTTTATTTTTTTTATTTTCCTTTTTAAAATTAGGTATTAGGTGGCTAAGAGATCTTGGATGTATATATTTTCTAAAATGATTAGTCTTTTGTCAGTTTAATCAAACATTTTTAAAGATTTACAAAAGTTTAATATGCAATTTCCACGAAAATAAAATTTGTCAAATGTTATGTTTCGGAAAAAGAAAAAAAAAACACAAATATATGTAGTACTCCAATTTTAATACAATATTTATTTCAAAATTTTGTACTTAGAGGTCGTAGTTACTGACATTTTTTTTAGGATAACAATATATGGAGCGAAGGAGCGAACACACCAGTTTTTGACTAGGGATACATGCTTCGACACAACGTCTATTTTTCTTTTTCTTTTTTTTTGAAGCTAAGCTACGGTCAAGTTTGTACATTAGATTTTTTTATGTAATGTTATAATATTTTCAAGATTAGATTATAAGTTATGGTTCTCATTTTTAAAGTCTATTTAAAAAAAAAGTTTTGCCTAAACTTTCACAATTGTATCTATTTAGTTTCATAGTTATAAAACATTTCTAATAGATTTGTAAAGTTTCAATTTTGTGTCTAATAAATCTCATGCCAGTAATAAACTAGCTAACTTGTCATCTAACCATTAAATAATATAAATAGATATATATTAAAAAAATATATCAAATCCAAATCAAACTTAATATAAAATATAGTAAGAAAAATAACACATATGCTATATTTGAAAAAAAAAGCAAGTTATGATATTGAAAAATCAATAAGATGGTACTAGGTTTTATCAAACAAAAAAATGGTAATATCTATTGAATTATGCTCGGATGTGTGAAAATACACATTAAGTTTATATCATATAGTAAAATTTATACAATTAATGTGCAAGTCAAATTACTTATATATACAAAATTAAAATTTAAAAAATTAATTCAAAACTTTCCGGACCAAGCTAAATAGATACAAAGCCGGCACAAACATAGTTGAATTGATTATAACAAAATTTTTCTTTTAAAATACATTTTTTTAAAAAAGTATTCGAACCTAGACCTAGCAGAAAAAAAAAACAAAACAAATATATTACAAGAGGGGATAATATATATTTTGTATTATGTAAAAAAATTCTTCATCTCTGGCTGGGCTTGCTTTTCAAATTTTTAATTATTTATTTAATTTAATTTTTCTTTGTTTGTGAAGAGGCGAATTGATAAAACTTAAAAGGAGGAAAC
>NW_019104537.1:1151255-1201985 GCF_001995035.1 Momordica charantia | reverse complement strand
CTGATAAACTGGAGAATTTGGAGGTTTCGGATATGAAATTAGGAGAAGGCTCAATGTGGACGGCAAATTTGGAGAAGCTGAGGAATAAGAACGGCGAAGAGGATATTGAGGACGGCAGCGTGGACGTTTCTCGCTTCAATTATGATTCCGACGAACCCAATGAGTACAATAAGCAAGAGGACAACATTAACGCAAAAAACTGCGGAAGCAATTCCAATGCCAATAGTACTGTAACTGGCGGAGACCAGAAGGGGAAGAAGAAGGGGCTGCCGGCAAAAAATCTCATGGCGGAGCGGCGGCGCAGGAAGAAGCTCAACGATAGGCTTTACATGCTTAGGTCCGTCGTACCCAAAATAAGCAAGGTATGGATAGATCTTGAACATGTTTTCTTTGAGATTACAATTGAAAGTTTTTAGCTATTTACGATTCAGAATAATTTGGATTTATGGCATAATGTATCTAATTTATGATCGTTAAGCTGTAATCTTGGGGAAGTGGGCAATAACTCCTGTTGTCTCATCGTTTAATTTCTTTCTGATAATCCTCTGTGAAGCCAGACCTCAAAATTGTGTTTTCCTTGGTTGCACAGATGGATAGAGCTTCAATACTTGGAGATGCCATTGATTACTTGAAGGAGCTTCTCCAAAGGATAAATGATCTTCACAATGAACTTGAGTCAACTCCTGGTTCTCTGTTGCAGCCTTCTGCGAGCTTTCACCCGTTGACGCCGACGCCGCCGACTCTTCCCTGTCGGGTCAAAGAAGAGCTGTGTCCAAGCTCCTTGTCCAGCCCTAAAACCCAGCCTGCCAGGGTAAATATAATCTAACTTCCATCTTTCTTTCTTTTTCATTCTGCTGTTTGTTTTTGTTTCTTCTACGGTTTGATAGTATTTTTGTCATTTGTATTGTATCTATGATGCAGCTATAATTTCTCTCTTTTTGTTTGTTTTTAAACTTTCGTAACAAGAACATGTAGCAGGAGGTGGATTTGGTTATGTAGTGTTAAGGGCATACAATTCTTCTTATATTTGTGATGCAAAAGATTGCAAAGTGATTTTTCTTTTTTTTTTTAACTGTGGTTGGATGTAGAAGCTACCAATGCATGAACAAATTTTGCCTTGTTCGAATGAGTTAATTCTGGAATTTAATTTTTGAAATTTCAATTTGTTCTTCAGTCAAATGAATCAGTATGAAGTCCCCCAAATGATGAGGTCCAATGATCTATCTGATACTTGCATGGTATAATTTCTTAAACTAGCAATAGCAATGGTGTGTAACAGTCTCATCGTCCTATTTTTTTAGGCTTTAGAAAATATGACCAATTTTGGCAGAGTAGACAGAGGCCCAAGAATGAGTCGTGAATGGATTTGTTCAACAGACCTTGTAGATTTGTTGTTAGTTCTAATGACATTGGTGGAGCTCATACATCTGTTTTTATCTTACTAATTCCATCCATGGAAGTCGGTTCGACCGGGTTCTGATCATTTGACAAACTCGAGCACAGTTTCTATCCATTTTCTGTGAATTTCCATATAAAGTTGGCTTCATTCTTGAACGCTTGTGGGATTTATTTGCATTGTATTCTATGATGAAGATCTGCTTCCAAGTTCCAATCATGATTTGTATGGCGTATAAATAACAGGTTGAAGTCCGGGTCAGAGAAGGCAGAGCTGTCAACATTCACATGTTTTGTTCTCGCAAGCCGGGTCTCTTGCTATCCACCATGAGAGCTCTCGATAACCTCGGGCTGGACGTCCAACAAGCAGTGATCAGCTGTTTCAATGGATTTGCTTTGGATGTGTTTCGAGCTGAGGTTTGCTCTCTTTTTCATTTAAGTTGTAGAGCATTCATTCATGTATGATTATTATCTGCTTTTGGTACTCACCGTGTCGTGTCTTTCTCTACGGCTGTTCGATTTCGTCCATGTTTGTCTCCATTTTTCCTGCAAGGACTCACTCCTTCTCTCTGTTTCAGCAATCCAAGGAAGGTCAGGAGATCTTACCTGAGCAAATTAAAGCAGTGCTATTGGATTCAGCTGGTTTACATGGTGTGATTTAGGGGAAGCTGTTGCTCAAATGCAGCCCTTCATTGATGGATGGATAATCGATCTGATATATGCATCAACAAGTTCTGTAAATCCAGTGGCATTCAGCTCGTCTTATTCTTGAAGGCGCGGTAGGTCGGGTCGGGCGAATATTTTGTGGTTTTAGTCTTTTACTAATCTTGCTTTCAGAACATACTGCATCATCAACCTCAAGTGTTCACTTCATTTGGTTGAGTTTTTTTGGAATAAGATTTTCTTCTGAAATATAATGTAGTTTCCTTCCTTCTGATAACTTCCCTTATTGAGTTGATTCAAAATTTTAAGTTCCCTCATCATTCTCCTCCCATTCAACAGCTTCCCCATTCCCGTTCCCGTTCCCGTTCCCGTCCATGTTTATGGGATATTTCGAGAAGCACATAGGAAGCTATGAATTTGCCAGATTTCTTTAGATTAAGTCAGTAATTTGCAGTTTCAGGTAGGATTCGATCTGCAAAATTTGATACTTGTTCAGTTGCCCATGAGTTCTTCTCAGGAATTAGTTTCATAACCTTTTTGTGTAGCAGTGCCAGTGAAGTCTCATGTAATAAAAGCCTTGCACATTATATGTGAATAAACTACACAATAACTATAACACACTGCACGTAAAATAAAATTACGATCGATCTTAGAGATAGTAATAGATGTCTTTCTCGACCCGAACCATGTTCGGATCTTGCGGGTGTGGGCCATGATTAGTAAACGCCATTTAGAAACTATGCTCCACAGAAGTCTCCACCAAGATCATCACAAGCCTCTCCTAGGAAAACGCTGCAATAATTGTAAGGCAAAGTTCAGTCTCAGTGGTAATTACTACAAACTCCAATGCATTGCACACAGTTTCAAGGATTTTTCTGTAACTGTAGCATGCACCACTTTTGAAAAATACCAAAACCAAACCACTTCAGCTCGTAGATTCAAAATTAGGTTTAAACTCTATTTTAGTTTTTGTCTATTTTGATATTTATATTTTTAAAAATAACTATTTTAATCTATATTTATAAAATTGTAAGAGATATACAGATAAAAGGATTAAAAAGAAAAAAAAAAGTCGTTCCAAATAGAGCAAAAATTTTAATAGTTAACAGCAAATATAGCCAAAATAAATAGTGGCATTGTCCAAATATTAATTATAATATCGATATATGTTAGTGATAAATTTAAAATGAAATATATCACTAATATATTTAGTGTGACTAATATATCTTATATCAAATTTTAATTAGTTATATCAACCATGTACCTTAAATCAGAAATCTTCAAGACGAATAAATTTGAAAAATTTAAAAGAAGGAAAAGAAAAGGGAAAAAGGGTAGTGATGGATGAGCGTGTGACGCACGTGCTAGAATCGGAGTAATCAAGATATTCTCTATCAATATCTTCCAAAGCGACGGCGTTTGATGGGGCGTTTTCCAGAGGCTGAGGCTGAAGCCTCACTTCTGGAAAAATATGAGCCCAACACGCTTCTCCACCAATTATCTCACATGCTTCAGCAGGAAACACTCTGCAACAACACAATACAATCAACTACTTAGATGAATTATAAAGTTTTGTATTTGAAAAGTTTCATATTTAGCGACTTTCCACCACCGCTGAATCCAAAAACTTAAGTTAATGGATTATGAGGAATATAATTATTTATTTATATTCTAACACCTCTCTCTGATCCGATCGGTCAAAACTTTTATAGTTCTATTGTCCAATCAATTGGGAAGGTACTTTAAAAAACTTCTAATAGATGTATGAATTTTATGCTCTTAACGTTTTGGAGCATCCTGACGATTATATACATGCTAATCCTCAAGATGGATATTCTATTTAGTCTGTGTATTTCAAAATATTTTATGTTTATACCGAGTTGATGAACTCGAATTTCGTAAAGTCGAATGTTTATACTACTAAATATTTGAATTGTCAAGAATCTGCTCACCATGTAATCTTTGAATCATATTGTAGGTAGGCCTTGTAAATGGTAAACTAACGAGTTAACTTTAAAAGTTTAAAGACCAAACTTATAATTTAATATGTCCTTCTTATCTTGCCTCCTGTCATGTCTGCTTTTATACATTGACATGGGATGGTTCGAGTTCAATACCTAAAGATGAAAGAAAATAACTTACGAGACAGCGGAGCTATAATCAACCACCGAGGTGTCGTAGGCGACCGTGGAGGTTGCTTTGATTGCGGGGCGACGTGACGAGAGAGAGCCGAAAGAGTTCAAGGGAAAAGAGTTGTTGGAAGGTGTTGGGAGGAGAAGGGGAAGGACAGGAATGGTAAGAACAGCCTGCATTCTTATGATGTTTAATGCTAAAAATTATGTAATTTGGAAGTGATAATTAGTGGTGAGTTTGAGAGTTGAATGAGTAGAAGCATGTTACTGAGATTACCAATTTATATGCAACAGCCTGAGCCTGCTCCTCCAGATAAGATTCCTTTGCTTTTCCTTCCTTTGACATTCCTTCATTTGGAGGATGCTTTCACACACTTTCCCATCACCTTGGAGATATTTTGTGAATCTTCGCCATATTTTTGCCAAATTGCAATCATGGTTCTAAATATCCGTCGACATGTCCATATTTTCATCAATATATTCATGTTTCTATGAGTTTGGCATTGACATGAAGGGATAAATCGACGTTTCCATCATAGCACAATAAAATCGACAAAATATGAAAAATATCAACAAAATGTCACTAATATATACATAATATTAATATTAATTATTTTTAACTAATTTAGAGATAGGAAAATGTTTATTTTATTAATTTAAATATTTTTTACGATTTTTTAATTTTTATAACTTTTACAGTAATATCCATCGATGTCGACATTTTATCGATATTTTCATCGATATTTTCATGAAATTGAAACCTCGACATTTTCATCGACATCGATATTTAAAACCTTGATTGCAATACATGTTCATAGTAACACATTAGTACAGATATTTGAAATCATGTTGTCAATTTGTTGAAATAAATTTTACAAAAGTTTAGAGACCAAAATAGAACAAATTTTAAAGTTCATTACATTTTGAAAGTTTAAGAACCAAATAAAATAATCTTGAAAGTTTAGAGACCAAAATTGGGTTTAAACTTATTATTTATAATATGCTCAATTATATTTCTGTTTTTCGTCAATTTGAAATTTATAGTCAACTAAAGCATATAATTCAACTAGTTAAGATATTACTTACTTCTTTAAAAATCGAGGTTTAAATATTCACCTTTTATTCTTTTTAACTCGAAAAGAAAAAGATAGAGACATACTAATAAAAACAAAAAACGATCATGTAAATATTTCAACTTTATAGAAAAAGCAAACTTGTCCAAATCAACTAAAATTCACAAGTTTTGAATATCAAATTACTGGTACGAATAAATACAAAAACTTAAACGTCACAACAAAAAGATAGATATTTATGGACGATGAACATAATTCAATGATAATTAGCATCTATTTCTTTTCTTGAGGTAGAAGTTCGAACATCCATATCTCCAACCTATTGGAAAAAAAAGATATTTGATTTTTTTTTGAACGACAAATATGACATATGAATTAGTGCGTAGGTATATCATTAATACGCCTTAAAAGAAAATATTATATCTATAATTGTTTATTTATTTATTATTATTATTATTTTAAAAATATGTAACTATGTACATTTTTAAATATTTTTAAAAATTATGCTATCGAATGTCCCAAAAAAATAATAATATTATAGACCTATGAGTCCAATTTAGCTATTTGGATGATAGGCCCATGGCATAATTTGGGCCAAACGCTTTTAAGCTGGGCCCAGTCCATTTTCAACCCAGATTTTGAACAAAAACTTGTCGCCATCTTTTATTATTTTTAAAACGAGTGGAGGTGGAGATTCGAACTCTTGATCGAATATAAATTCTTTAACCAATTGAGTTATGTTTTCTCACAAGTTTAATTTATGTTTTTGTATTTATATTCTTAGAAAGAAGTTGCATTGTTTTGAAGACCAAAGAAAAGAAGTTGGAATATGTGTCATGAAATGTTAAATTGTTTCACTCTTTTTCCTTTTAGTTGTGGCACTCGCAATTATTTATAAGAGGACATGCATGATGCATCATATAAAGGTTAGGTCATCATTTCTCAGTGTTGCATACTTTTTGTTGCAGCTAATTAAATTGATGGAGTGATACAAACAAGGTCAAAAGTAAGATAATAATATTAGAAAAATACTTGGTTCCTGAACCGTAAAGAGCAATTTTGTCCTCACCACTATTACCTCAGTAAAATGTTTTAGGCAAGTTGAGCATTGCAAGTGGTTTGTTGGTTCGTAGCATATAAACTAGGTTGATATTACAACCAAATGTGATAGGTAGGTTATTACTCAGGTCACCCAACCAACATAACATAGATTATAGGTTTTTTTTTTCCTTTTGATCTCTGTGAGTGTCTGGAACAGCTAACACACACTTCGACTAATTTTACAGTTATAGTTTTTTAATATAACCTCATCAAACTTTGTGATTATTTAAATTGGTTAATTGAACAACTAAAAAGAAATCAAGTGACTTCCCCTTAATGAGTTTGGAGCATCTTGAGATTGATAAACTTTTTGGATATTATTAACTAAAGATTGGTTTGTTGGGAAAATAAAAACCCAAAATTTAAAAGTCAGAGATCGGTTTCCATGTTAAATTCAAGAGAATTAATACCAAAGAAATGGAAACATACCTTGATCCATAATTAAAAGTTGATCAATGGATTTGACCTTCCAAGTCTAGATAATCACGAATTAGTCTTATAGATTTCTCGACTTCATAACCCCTCTGTAACCGACAAAAAAACTACGTATCTATATATTTTACCCATTGTCATTTTATAATTACTCTGTTAAACCAAAACTTACCCATAATTAGAACATTTTATTAAATAATTACATGTGCGGTCTCATTGATTCAATCAAATAAGGATCATGTTGTGGTCTACTAAAATTTAAAGAAACTAACTTCTTCTAATTTAATAGAAGATTGCTCCTGTGAAAATTCCAGACAAAGAATTGCACAAACATAAGAATAATGAATGCAAGTCCAACTCTTGTATGCTACATCTATATATTTTGATATCAACAATTTGCTATCCATTAAAATCGTATAACCATTGAAATGACAATCAATTACAAGTATTGCATAAAAAAACGCTTCTTCAACATACAAAATGACAGTTAAAAAGCAAGCAAGAAGTCAAAATACTCCGCAAGAAGTCCGCATCTGCTTAGAAAGGGATGTTGGTCGAACTTGCAACCTCATTCATTTACATATTTCTGTACTCATTATCCCTGCAAATAACACTTGGCTACTAGCGAATCAGTAACCAAGTATTATTCTATCAATATCTTACATGCGTGCCCGCTCACAGGCCAACGCGTCCTTTCCATCTACGTGGGTTTCGCTGATTCGAAGGCTTCATCCAAGGAACTATAACGAGCATATAGCTCAGCCATGCACTTGTAGTGCTCAGGAATTGGCACAATGCCATAATGTTGTGTCATTCGTTTGAAGTAAGCGCAGCCTGCCTCCACATTCTTCATATGTACACAAGCGCACAAAACACCCACAAAAGTGATTGCATCTGGCTTCACATTTACCCTTTCCATCTCACTGAAAACATTGAGCGCTTCCTCCCCAAGCCCATGCACCCCTAAGCTACTGATCATCGAATTCCAAGTCGCCAAACTTCTTTCGGGCATCGTCTCAAAAACTTCTACCGCATCCTTTAGACTACCACATTTGCTGTACATGTCAATCAAAGCCGTCCCTAGATAAACACCGATCTCGAAACAATTTGTCATGGCAAAATCATGAATCTTTCTACCTAAACTTGGGATTCCCATTTCAGTACATGCTTTGATCAAGCTTACCAGCGTATACTCATTTGGGCAAACATTCTCTGCCTGCATTCTCCCAAATAGTTCCACAGCTTCTTCAGGCTGTTGACTTCTTATATACCCATTAATCATTGCTGTCCAGGAGACAACATTTTTAGATGGCATTTCATCGAATACCCTTCGTGCTGCCTGGACTTCCCCGCAAGCAACCAGCCCGGATATCATGCTTGTCCACGACACCACATTGCGAACACGCATTTTCTCGAACACCTTATGACCACACTGTTTATGTCCACACTTGAAGTACAAATCTATCAGATTGTTCTGCACAAATGTATCCGTCGAAAATCCGTATTTGATCAACGACGCGTGAACCACTTTTCCAAGGTCAATTGCGAAGGAAATTGTGCAAGCTTTGATGACAAATGGAAAAGTAAACTTATCGGGTGCAATTCCATGACGTACCATATTCCTGTACCAAAGAAGGGCTTCTTCAGAGAGACCATTGATAGTGTTGGCCCGGATGAACAGATTCCAAGTAAACGTGCAAGGAATCTCGATTTGGCGGAATAGAATAATCGCGTACGCTATCGTTCCATGAGAAGAGTAGAGGTGAATCAATTTCCTAGCGAGTAACTGATGGTTGGAAAGGCCGCTGCGAATTATGTTGGCGTGGATTTGCTTGAGATGTTTGAAATTCTTGCAGTTTTGAAGTAAGAAGAGGGCCTTCTTCGGTCCGATGATCCCTCTCGAGCTCAGGAGTAAATTGTTGTTGGGGAAAACTTCAGGCGGATGAGCACATGAGAGGCATGGAACCATCATACAAAGTAGTTCAAGAATCCAGATTCGGTACGCGGAGGAGGAAGAAGAGGACGCAGTTCATCGTTAATGAGACATTGAAGAGATGAATTTGCCAGCGGAAAGCAGGATGGGGAATTGGGAGAGATGAAACCTCCAATTGATGAGCAATTGGTTGCAGCTGGAGGTCATTCCGATCCACACCCATTTGTGTGGGCTAAAATTTTTTCAAAGTTTTCCCCTTGAAATCCCCTATCCGTATGAACAATATTGCTTTTGCCGATTATCCTCCTCCCCACCACTGAGATTTTTACCTATTTCGATTTATAAAGAGCGAAGGGAGAAAAAAAAAAAAAAAAAAACTCTCTTTTTCTCCCTCTCCCTTGCAGAAAAACATGATATACGAACGACTTAAAAGTTTAAATTCGGATCAAAATGGTATATTTTCTTTAAACTTTCAATATTACAAATGTTTCTAAATGACGGTGTGTCTTGTTTGTGCATGAAATATCTGTCACAAATTCCTTCTCGAAGCGTGAAGGGACCTGCAAGACAAAATTGAACACTCTAATGCTTCAAGACAGTATTGGTCAAAGTTCCGATGGTCTTGGAAAGTTGCTATTCCCTATGAAGTTCCCCTAGACCATGGGACTTTAAAAAAATTCCGATGGTCTTTGAAAGTTGCTATGCCTTATGAAGTTCCCCTAGATCATGGGACTTTAAAAAATTGTACTCATCGTTAACAGCATTGAATCTAGATTGTGCATTGCTGAGATCGTTGAGTGAAGATCGACTAGGCTGGAATAGGGGTTTAGCATTGTTGGCGTGCTTGAACTCCCTTCTCCGACCTTGTTGTCTTTGAACGCTGGTTCGGAATCCATCTTCCTACTATGGGAGTGTGACACGTGGCAATTGATTTTTGCCCACAACACGTCCATTCTTTAGTTTATATGCTTTAAGAAGTTTTTAAATTTCAATTTTGTATTTAGTTTTTTTTTTTAATTTCAATTTTGTGTTTCTTAAATAATGTCAAAACCAATTCTTCAATTATGCAGCGTGCCATATAAGTGAAAAGTTCAGAGTTAAAATTAGGAACAAAAAAGAAAGAAACACAGCAATCAAACGAATTAGTAATTTAACATATTCTTTTTATCTTGCCTATTAGGACATTGAGATGGGTGGTTCAAGTTCGATAGCAGAAAAGGACTTACACGACGGCAGCCACTCGCCGAAGTGCTGTAGGCGACTGCAGCGGTTCGGAGCGGCGCCACGAGAGCACAGGCAACGGGGAAAGGTTCTTGGAAGAAAGTGTGAAGATATTTTTTTCCTGCACACCATCAAAAGTATCAATGCCTGTAACGATTCATACGTACACAATCAAAAGTATCAACTTATATAACATCTATTCCTTTTCTTGGGGTCGGAGATTCAAATCTCCATACCCCAACATCTGTTGGTTGTACTAAGAAAAGGGTAAATCAACCATTTAGCTTAAGAGTCTTTACAAATAATTGCAAGAATAATTAATGATACACTTTCTTTCAGAGGCTAAAATACAAGCTGCTTTACAACATATCTTAGAAACAAAACCAAAGAATAAACTGACTCAGGTTTCTTTTCTTTCTTGCCAAACAAAGCATTAGTAATTTCGCCAGCTCGTCCAGGCATGGAATCCCAAGTAGGAAGAATCATCTTTCGTCAGTGGCACACGTTCGTCTCGATCGCTCTCTGGGAAAGAACTGAAGTTTCTGTTATGCCTCTATTGCGTGTGCCCAGTCATTAGACAGAAATAAAGAAAGGCATTCTTTTAACAAGCGTGGAGATATTGAAGTATTACATAATACAATGGAGCATAGAGTGCCTATTGAGACATGCAGTGGAGGTGAAAGGTATGTGGTATTGTCGAGCCGAGCACGTTATTTAAGCGACAGAATCCAAAGAATGCCTCACACATACAAGATCATCCAACTTATTGCCGTCCATTTTGTACAGGGAGACCCCTTCCATCTGCTGGTAATGATCTTGTGCTTCTTTTCTCAAACTGTTAAAAGGTGTAACTTCCCACTTACTATAACTTGAGCGTTTCCTGGTATCACTCATATCGGGGGATCCCGAGACAGGACCTTCGATCCCAGGGTCCACATTGCCCCACACTTTACAGCTACCAAACTGTCCCAAATCGCCACTCCCTTGACCTGACTGACTCTTCTTCAAGCGCAAGGCTGCAGCGTGAGCCCTCCTAATCATTTCTCGATCTGGAACATCGGACCAGTCTTGCTTCCTCTTAGATCTCATTGGAGAATGTATTCTTATAACCTGAGTAGTCCTAAGCAAAATGAGTATCATAAGGTATGTACTTTTTGGGAGGACGGGAAGTTGAAAGAACTTACGCCAAGGCACTCTAATAGCTGGTAGTATGCCCTTCCTTGAAGTGGATTATGGCCTTTCCTGGGTGTGGAGAAGTACCTTGTCCTAAAAAATTAAAAATTTCAACCTGTTAGCAACGAGAAAGAAAACACAAGAGCGAACTTGTAAGCAATCAATAGTGTTGTGAGAAATGTGTGGGACATAGTGTAAATAGAAATTAGTCAGAAGGGAGTTGCATCAAACCGCAAGTGCTGATCAATGAAACCGAAAAGTTCTGAAAAATAAGTCTCTCACAAGTTGATGTGCAATTTCATGTAAATAAGCTAAAAAATGAAAAAGGCCAATTGAACTGAGTGCAACATTAGACAATTTAGGAAATAATCACAAAAAAAGGAAATGGTGACCAAAATGGAGATCTCCAGTGAGGTTCAAGCCAATATAATGATACATATAGACCAACTACTTCAAGTTCACAGACGAAATAATATGATAGTACATGGAATAGCGGTTGCAATAAAAAAATCTCTCAACAATGCACAGTTAAACTTACCATTCAGTGTAGCCAGGATCAACGGTGAAACCATATATGTCCACAATATCACACATAGAGAGAGCTAATTCAATAGATTTCATTCCAGTTCCCTTGGCACCTCTACGTAGAACAATACCTTGGAAGAGATAAACTGGATTTGGAATAAGCTGCAAAAAACATACAAATCTTTTACAAGATAATAAGTTTCTAAAGCATCCAGAAAGCAAAATAAGTGCTGATGCGAAGCCTTTCCCTTTCAGTAAAATCATTATGATTTCCAAAACTAGATCGTCTTGACCTTCTCTCAGGACTACTATTATATAGATAATAAGAGAATTTGCCACATGAGAATATGAATTAGCTTTTACCTTAATCATTGCATTAAAGTCTCTATGTATCACGCTCTTGATAACAAGTACCTCATCATCTAAAGAAAGAAAAAAAAAAACATAAGACCTGACATCTTAAACAGAGTCCAAGTAATATTTAACAACAGGAATATGACACCTTACCAGACCCATTTAGAATTGCAATCATATTGCGAGCAGCACCTCTTACAACAAGACGAAAATCCCTCTTCAGACCAACATATTTGGCATATTTCTACAGGGAATCATAGGGGTCAACATTAGTATCTAAATATCTTCCAGGGTACTGGATCATAGGAGAAGAATAAATCAATATCGCAAAATGTGAAGCATCAAATGTATAATGTTCAAAGATAAGAAACCACAGAGTTCCCTCTGGAAGGTATTACAGCCCACAAGGATTCAGATTCAGGTATCAACACCTGAAAGGCCTAAGGCCACCTATTGAAGTTCCTGATACTATCGATTTCCAATTATTCTACAAAATTTCAATGTTCAGAGATAAGATTCTTATGCTTTGAGCAGTGTCATACTTCATTAACATTTAGCCTAGCCAAAAGCAGTGAATATTCTGTGTGGTGAAGTTTTGCTACACACACAATATTCTTAGACCTAAAAACCAAGAGAACTTAAAATCAGCAACATTATTACTGCTTACCTGTTGTACATCGAAATATAATTCCCCTTAAACACACTATAGACACGTTGACAATTAGACACTACTATACAATGGGAAAAGTGATGATATTTTGATGAGAACAAACTCCCATATAATTCATTAATTTCTTTATAAACATTTATTGTTCGACATCTTTAGTTTGTTATAAGATAAACGCCTATCCATTTGAAAACATATAGTTCTTGCTTTTAAATAATTTATTTAATGTAAATGTTCTAAACCAAAAATTTGTACGAAAACAGAAAAAGTCCAAAATAGCATGCACAAATCTTTTTACATGTAAAGAAAAAAGCTCTAACCTACATGTTTAGATCTTAATCCTTCTGAACAAATACACATTGGTCTTTTCAATGATGTTTTGATGAGTATGGTTTCAGGTGATACGTGGAAGGGGTGGGGTTAACTTCGGAAAATGGGAGGGGAAATAACTATTGATACTGAATTTATTTGTAGGTATCCAAGAATACCTTAATACCTAGAAGGAGCTTACGTACTCAAAACAAAACAAATTCACAAGGCACAAATAACCACAGCAAGAGTTTTTCAATTATTATTAACAGAACAAATTACCAAGTAAAAAACTCTTGCAGTAAGTAACTAGGAATTGGCTAGTGCATCTAGCTTACTTCATTAACAGGTGCCTCATTATCACGTATAACGGCATCATGACTGTCAATTTCTTCACCAAACTCTGTCTTTAAAAGATCTCCAGAGTTTCCCACAACTGCACAGGTTTTAAACTGTCGGGGGTGAAAAGGAGGCTTTGACGGCAGGATCAAATGAAGATGTTCCTCACAAAGAGATCTATTGTAACATTTATCTGCTCCCCTACACAAAGATAAATAGATTTTACTCCACTAAAAGTCACTAGCTCAAATAATACCACCACAAGAAAAAATTATCTTGGAGAAACGGGATGAGAGTAACCCTACAATTGTGCTATCCTCTTTGCAGCATAATCAAACCACCCATCAGGCCGAGCATCCAAATACTCTCTTGTCAAGACCGTAGTCATATTGCGATACTGTATTGTTCAAGATACATTAGAATGCACATGTATACCCTTTAAGAGAATCCACAAAATGAAGAGGGCTACACTACACTACCAACCTGTTCCCACAATAATATTGCTTCACACACATCATAATTGTATTCCAATGGCTCATAAATCTTGAACTGCTCGTTATACTGCCAATAGAAAGCATAAACAAATCAGCGACAAAGCAAATGAGTGAACACACACACACACACATGAGAGAGAGAGAGAGAGAGACCCAAGTACTATTTGTGCCTTCTGGGAACTTGAGAATCAGTTTGCAGTTGTCAATAATATGTGCAGTGAGTCCAAGCCCCCTGTTTGCCTATACCCAATGGGCCAATTCCATGATCAGAGAAGTTAAAAATATAACTGAAAATACAGAGAATAAACTATGTACAAAATGCATAACTTTAAAAAACTGAAGGTAGTAAGATGCACTACTTAAATAACAACAGACATTCTCAAGATACGTACAAGATAAAAAACAAGACCCACTTAATCGAGAACTAATCAAACAAAAAAACAAACCACCTTAAGTTGGCACATCTGTCACAGGTAGCAGGCCTGATCAACCCACGGTTATTTCAAAAGAAATAACGAGCAAAGAAAGGACATAGAACAAAAAAACACTCAAAAGTGCGGCTTCATCTAACAAAAAGACGAGATCACACGGCACAACTAAATGTTCTCCAAAACGCGCTAAGAAGACACTATTCTCCTTATACTGCTAGAAATATTACAATGCATTGGAACATGCACAAAAAGTGACATAATTCGTACCATTGAAATCAATAAATCGACTTCATTCAGAAATCAGAAGAAATTAAAAGAAATCAACTACCATCACAAATTATCACATGGACTGAGCTCTTGTCAGCTATTCTCCCTTCGTCCAGAAAACGTTTAATCAAAAAAGGGAACAAGACGAACGCAAGAAAACTAAAGCTAAATAGAATACAAACCACGCATTGCTTAACGCTGGACTGGAAATCCGACAGAATCCGGACTTCCTCTTTGTTAAGATCTGCAAGAGGCTGCTGATAACCTGAAATTTGGAAGAGGGGAAAAGAAGAATATCAAAGAAATAGTAACGGAGATAAATGGTAAAGGAAGATGCAAGGAAGTGAGAGACGAGGGACCTGAGAAGAAAGAGGATTGAATGACGAATACGAAAAGAGAAAAGAGTGAAGCAGCGCAAACAAGGTGAAGCATCGTCAGCCTCCTGCTGTTGCCATTGATGGAGGAGGAAGCTTTGAGAGATCTCATTTAGAACCAGATTTCTCCTACGAACTGAGACTGACTGAGGCGGAATCCACTCGGCAGACTGCAACTCCGATCTCCGTAAGAACAATTCAAGAACCCGGACAAGAACTGTAAATTTAGAAAGTGTAGGGGCTACTTTGCAAAATCAGAAATCGCATCGCATTACATTACCGGCATCCAACCAGCTGCCCGCTAGGATCTATCTACTATTTGAAACTTTGTCTTGATTTTCCTTGTTTTATTAATTATTTAATTTCGATGCAAATATTATTCCAAACATTTTTTTAATTATAATTTCATATTGCTTTAGTTTAAGAAGATATGGAATTTGGGATTCGAATATACATAAGTTGGAAATAAATGCAAATAAATACTCTGACCAGTTGAGTTACGTCCAAGTTGGCATAAATCATAATTTCAATTTCTTTTATAAGAGTCAATTTTTATTTCATTTATATTATAGAAGAGCTAAGATTAAAAAAAATTAATAGGTTAAAGTAAATGATATATACTTTCCTAAAAATATATATATTTCACACACAATATGTGAGAGTGAGGGATTCAAATTTTCGATTTTGGGTTGATGATATATATTTTAACTAATTCAGCTATGTTAAAATTGACAGATTAAAGATATATTATTTAAGTTAAAATATATAAAACACTCCTAGCATATAATTTATAAGCTTGTTGGTTTCAGTTTCGCCAAAGCTTCAATTACAATGAAGGTAAAGATTGGGGATAAAATTTAAAAATTTAAAACATTAAGGGCAAAATCAAAATCTAAGTGTATAATTCTAAGACAATTTAGATTATTTAATCATTTCTTTAGTACACCATGTACCTTTTGACTGGAGATAGATATATTACCCAATTGAGTTATGTTCAAGTTTGCTTATATAATTTAATATATTGTTCAGAATTTACCTTTAATTGCTGATAATGTACCACTCATTTGGCTGATAATAGTTGAAAAAATAAGTTCTCAAGTAAAAATGGATAAACTTTCATAATATAGAGATTTAAATTTGATAAAAACGTAAGAGAACTTTTTTTTTCCCTTAAAATATTAAACCAAGGTAAAAAAGTTAAACCTACAAAAGCATGAAGACTAGCACCTCAAAGTAGAAAGAGGGAAAAAGAAACACTAACGTTTGACTACTCTAAATTTGAACTTTTTTGCTTTTAATGTTGTTTTTTATAAAACTTATTCCAAAAATATAAGTACCAACCAAACTATTTCAAAACACTTTTTTATATTATATAATAATATAATGTATTTATTTTTTTTTTTAAACAACTTGTCGTCTCTCACAGAATCGACCAAAAATTCACATCTACTTGATCAAGAGACGGACGTAGTGTGGTAGACTGTCTTGAAACAACCATCTATTTTTCAAGTAAGAATGTATTATTCTTAGAAATGATTAGTAGTATATTTTTTAAATAAGTTTGATAAAAAATAATATTAAAAAAAAGTCCCTCTAAATTTAAAATATTTTTAATTCCATAATTTATCCATTTACTAACATAGTTAAGCAAAGATTAAGATTCCAAAAAAAGAAGGAAAAAAAAAAGAAAATACCATTAACAGCAAACATTTTATTTAGCCTTCAGATGTACACAGCTAATCTTATTCTAAACAGTCCTAAACTTTTGTCAAAAGCCTGAAACGGACATTGATTTACATCACACTGAAAATACCATTATTACAACAATCACAAGCTTCACTTTCAACTATTCAATAGCGCCGACCACCTGCCGTGGACAACAGAACTCGACTTGGTTTCTTCCCCTTCTTTCCGACCTCATTCGCCTTTGGAGATTCTATATTTCCTCCAGATTTTGCTCTCGATATTACATTCGCAAACGATGTGGTTGCACTCTGTATGTCTGCAATGAACACACAACATGGTTTAAGAAGAATCCATGGACATGGGAAGGTCATTTTTTATACGCAGATACTCCAAGGCCCCCGTTTATAATATCCTTGCTGCACAGAATTACTATGAACAAAAATAAGGCATCAGAGGAGTACCATTGACACCAGAGAGATCACTTTTCACTTCATTAGAGTGCACAGAACCGGTTTCCTCAATTCTCAAGGATTGAGAATCATGCGCCGCTGCAAAACCAAGTCTTGTAACGCTTGAGAACAGTAGCCGCCCCCCAACAGGAGAGCTCGATGATGTCCCAGGAGAATTTCCTAAAGCTAGAGATAGAATTATCACAGAAATTAATATCAAGAAACTGTAACCCAAGATATGACCTGATGTAAATGTAATCATCAAAATATCCACAATTATGTATTTTCCCATATTACCGGGCAAAGGGCAAAATACTGTAACGTGATCATGGATATCCAAAATTGTAAACCTCATTGGGATAAGTCAGTAATAAAGGCCGAATTGCAGATTCATGTATGTTCAAGTAGTTTTAATGTTTGATTTGACAAAGCAATTATAATTGATTATGATTACTACAAAAGAGCTCCCTTGATAACTAATTTCTTATCTCGATATGAAAAATAAGCTTTTATTTGGAAGCCATTTCATGTCTCTTATTTATTTGCATTCAGAACATTTTTTAAATCTTAACCAAAATTCAAAAACTAATAAAATTATATTTTAAAACTTCTGCTTTTAGAACATGGCTAAAAATTCAATAACATCGCTAACAAGTTAAAAACACACAAACAAATATAGGCATCCACGATAATTTTATAAGTCAACATGTTCAGAATAAAATTCACCTTCCCCCATCACAAATATTCTGAGCAGACAAAGGAGGGCAAACAGTAGAGTAAATGTTACCTTCAAAATCATCCAGGGAAAGCTCTGGAGTATCGTGATGATAGAAATGTCCAGAACTAGCCATCATTTGCAAAGAAGACGTTGAAGCAGCTTCTGCTTTGATCTTCTCCCTTTCCATCTGATAATAAGATAAACTCATGATACAGAAGAAAGTAACAATATATAAACCCAATTTCATAATACAATATTCTCATGGAGGGAGGTTGACTCTTTGCCTCTCGGTTCTCGGCAGCATTCCCTTGTACTTTTTATCAATATTTCAAATGTCAGTTCTTATTAGCAAACAGATTGAGCAAAGTTTTAGATCATTGTTTTGGGGAGATAGTCAGAAGAGTACATTGAAACACTTGGTTAGGTGGGATATTGCCTCTCGTTGCAAGGAAGAAGGTGGTTTGGGTCTTGGGAGATTGTTGCATAGAAATCATGCTTTGCAGCCAAATGGGGCTAGCGGTTCAGTATAGAAACTTCAGCTCTTTGGAGGCAAGTTGTGGCAAGCATTTATGGTATTGACCGTTTTAACCGGAATGTTTTTGGGAAAAAAATTGGTAGTCGTCGTAGTCCATGCAGTCCATGGTTTTGCATTCAAGAACAGTGGTCGTTGGTGGCAAACTTCACCTTTTTCAGTGTTAAGAATGGCAAACGAGTTCTATTTTGGCACCATTTATGGTTGGGGGATTCTATCTTAAAGGATAGATTTCCATCCTTATTTCGGATCTCTTCTTCTCCTTCTATATCAGTCCATGATGCTTGGACTCATATTCTTCTTATTGGAGAATTGAAGTTAGGAGAATGCTAAAGGATGAAGAATTGGGAGAATATTTATCTTTGCTGTCATGTTTAAATCCGATCCAGCTTTGTGATGATGAGGATCAGTTGAAATGGAGTTTAAACTCTTCAGAAACCTTTTCGGTTAGCCCATATACTTTTAAGATTGTGTCTAATAAATTATTGAACTTTAAAAAGTATCTAATAGATCACTAAACTAAGAGAGGGACCTAATAAAAGTCGGTGAATTTTTTATTTTTTAAAATGTAAACATAAAATTAAAAGTCAAAAATCAGTGAAACGCTTTTAAAGTGGACCTATTAGACTTGACCTTGAAAGTCAAGGGACTATATAGATTTAGAGAGATTTCTTCGATGCCACTCATCAAGAGTGAAATGTGGAGTATAATAATCTTTCTTTCAGTTCGAAGTGCTGAAGAAATTAATATACTTATGATTTACAAGTTCGAACTTTAGACAACCCAAAACATTAACCAACTTGAAAAAGGAAACATGTAATGCCTTGCGGACACGGGAATGGAGAGGGAAATGCCTAACTGAAATTAGAAGAGAAATGGGAGTTCCTTCCAACGAGAAAGGAGCTGTCATAGTATAATGCTGGAACAGAGGGCAGCAGCTGTAGGATCTGGGGGTTAGAAGGGGACCTCCTTCATTGCTTGTTTGCTACAAAGGAGTGGTCTTTTAGTTTAGAGGAATTTAGCCTGGTGATGTACCTCCCTAAAACGATGGATGATTGACTTTTAGAAGCTAGGTGGATGGACTTCAAAAGGAAAGGGGAAGATTTTATGGAATTGCACCACTTAGGCCCTCCTCTGGAGTGGTTCTTTGTTTTTAAAGGAAATATACATCTCTCTGTTTCTTATTCAAAAGAAAGAAAGAAAGAAAAGGGAGTTCCCTATTCATTAACCAACACCTATGCTAATAATTTCACAAAATACCTTTTTTGCAAGTTGTTTCCTCTGCTTCTCACGCTTCTTTATCTCATCCATGAATGGATTCAACGAGGACAAAGGTAACAGGTTGGTCAAATCAATTTCACAGAGCTGAAAATTTTTATGGGGGAAAAAGATCAGAAATAATGATTTACAAGCCCTTGGAAATTAATCAAGAAAAATGAAAAATGAGCATACCTGAAATGACGTTGTTAAAGAAAAATGACTTAAATAACGATAACGCCTCCTTGTGGCCTCAGTCTGGGTCACTGTTTCAAATTCTAAAATCTTTCCACTTATTCTACAATCAGAGAGACAATTATGAGATACTATAAATAAACCTAATAAAACCAAAGAGTTCCAGTTAATTGTTTGCAAAATGCAACGAACATATAATTTGCCCATGTCTTTACAAACCTGAGTGGCATCCTATCGTAACTCCCATAATGTTGTAAAAGACACTTTATGTTTAATGGATGGAGAATGATATGCTGGCCATCGGTAGCCTGAAATCAACAGATGCAAATCATTTCTAACACACTAACTATCTAAAGCATGCTCTCTTCTGATAAGGAGACAATAAAACGCATGTGAAGTGAAACTTAATAAATGGACCATAAGACACTGACATGTTAAAGGCAAACTTGTTTTATTTAATTTATATGGACCATAAGACCCTGACATGCCAAAGAAAAACTTGTTCTATTTAATTTATAATCAAGTGTGTCAGCATTGCTTAAACACAGCTAATAAGGTATAATGGTAATTTGCATATCATGTGAAGTACAGATTACAATAACTAATGTGCAAATGCAAGATAATAACAATTCCCACCTGGTAAAAGTTGTATGAGTCCTTATCCTTCACATCTCTACTAATTTCATTTGAGTTTTGTTGGAGTTCTAAAGATTCACCAGCAGCCCCAGTCTGACCCACAGGAGTAGAATAATCCAACTTATTTTGCACTACATTTCCATGAAACTTGCTTCCATCACTAATTATGGAAGAAGCCTCACGTCTAGAACTGCATGCTCCAGGACCATGATTGTCAATATTATCAGTTGACGGGAGCACATGAGATCCTATCTGACAGTCATCGTGCTTAAAACAAGCCTGATGATCATTCCAATACTTCTTTCGCTGCTCCAATTGTTCTAATGCAGCACAAACATATGGAAGCTTTTCCAGGTCATCTACTTCCCCTGCATCAGCTTTTGCTAACCACCCATCTAGATCAGATATTGCTTTCCGCACAGAGAGATCCACATCAGATGTAAATATAAACTTTGAAAAAGAATCATAGATTTCATCGCCGTCACTTGACCTGGCATCATCCTCTTGTTTATCTTTAAATGATATGGTAAATGAATTTTTTTGCCGAGTTAAACGCATAAAATCTATAGTATCACCAACAGAATATTGCTTCAACAGCTCAATGTGGACGGTGTATAAATCCTTCAGCGACAACATCACAAAACACAAAGGGCACTTTTTCCAGCAATCACCTTTATGATCCTCCTTGCCCATTAACAGGTACCTCAAAATGCACGGAAAACAATAAATATGCCCACATGAGGTAATTTGAGGACACAGCGGATGTTCTAGACAAATAGGACACTGGACCGTCGATGGTGTAGAATACCTCACACATATAATATCCTCCCAATGCAGCATTTTATCAGGATCCAAATATTCAGCTGTATGATAACCTGAATCTAATACCACAAATTTGTAATTAGCATGGAGAAAGAGATCCTTATTGTATGGCTTTATCTTATGTGGCCTTCTTGGAGGAGGAGCTCTAGGTCGAGGACGAGGACGAGAAATGGGATCATATTGAAAATTAAGCAAGTGGTTGCCATTTGTGATTTGGGATTTTCTTCCAGCTGAGCGTTTATTGCTGCCATGAGAGATCAGAGGTCTAGCACTTTGCTGGTCGGGAGAAGAAATGAGAGTAGATGACATCTTACTCCCAGGCAGGATTGATCCACCCTCTTGTCCACCATCACCAGAGTGACACCGCAAATGGGTTTCAGTGTTTGGACGAGATAACATCTTCAAATCATTCCGAGTCTCTGATTCACTTACCTATATATCACAATACACATGAAGTGAGATCATTTGCTTCCCTTTCTTTTACTAAAACACGAGAAACAATGATCTACACCACCAACATTCAAATATGGGAATGGTCTTTCAATTACCCAACTGCCTAGTTTAATGAATGAAACATTCACCAATTATTGTTCATAAATATGTAATTCCGTAGAAATGCAGCAAAACAACCAAAATCATGTAAATGTGGTTGTTTTCTCCAAGAAACTGGTTAAAAAAATAATTGTCTTATGAGCAAAGTATCTGTATCTATCAATTTAAAAGGAGCATGAGGGGCAAAATTTTTGATTTCCCTCCAGACCCCTTCTAACTTAATAGATTTTAAATAACCTTCTTTTCTAATTCAGCTACCATTGTAATAGTTATTTAAATATTGCTCTCAAAAAAATAGAATACTGTGTATTTTAGAAATGAAATTTTAATTAGTTCCATTAAGTCTAGGAAAACAAATATGAAACGTTGTTTAAGAAAAAAAAAAACAAAAAAAAACCTACTCCGTTGATAATTTTCAAACCAATTTTTCCATAAAATAAGCTTTGGGTTCGATTATTATTGTTACACTACGAAAATGAAAAATCAATAAATTCTTTTAAATTTTGTACAATCAAACCTGATTTATTATTTCATCTGTGCACTACATGACTTATATTTTAACTGCCAAAGTTAATAATTAAACCAATCCACTTAACACGCTAAATTATTAATGAGTAACTAATATTATCCAAGGTACCTTCTTGGAAGATTGAGCATCATTTGCAGGTTGAGTCGATGGACCTGCAAACAAAATTGAAATGAAGCAAATATAACCATTCTCTGTAAAGTAATTAAGAATATGCACCACACATCTCGAAGTAATGGCACATGAGAATGATAGTACAAATGCCCCTGTTTTCCATTACCAATACATTAAAAGCTAGAATCATAGTACATGAGTAAAAAGATGGTGCCCAATATCTATTCTACATTTAAATTTCCTAATCAAGAAACATCTTGGAATTGTTTAATCCAACTAAACATGATCCGAGTGCCCAATCTTCAGCCAGTCAAATGTAGAAAGAAACACACAACAGCCCGGGATACTATGACCACCGAGATAAGGTATGATGATTATTAAAGCGTCGATGACATTTCACCAAACTTTTTCAGTAAGCTGAATAGTTCACTATCTTAGTTTTGAGTAACCTCTACCGCTCGTGCTATTCGTAACATTATCGACGACATGAACATGAGGCAAGAAAAGACATCATATCACAAAACCATGGTCGCAGAGCAGTAAAAAGGAAACCAATAAAACTGGGAATTGCACTTTTTCCATGACATACTCACTACCCATCATCGATAAACAACAAAGAGGAAATCCTCAGGATTACAGAACGTAGTATTCAATTTAAAGAGCTTGTAAGATAGAAAATGAACCTGAAACATTGCAGGGTTCACGGAGATGAGACTCGGGATCGGAGATCCGCAGGGATCCAAAGGAATGCGTCGGGGGGGAAAGAGAGAGAAGGGGGTCGGGTCCATATCCATGGTGGGAATTAGGGTTTAGAGAGGATGCTGAAGAAGAAGACGCTGAAGTGGAACCCTGGATTTGTGAAGGCAGGATGGACATGAAAATCTTGGAAGAAACGAGAGGCGAGTTCGTCGTTAGCGTTCAGCCACTGTGACCATTCCCAATTTTAATTCAATTCCCCTTTTTATTGAACCGTCTTTCCACCGAACCTTCGTTATTTTCTTGGGACACCAATATTATTATTTTATTTATTCAAGAGAAACAAATAGTTCTGTCCTATTGACTTTTAACTTTCGTACAAATCTCTGTAAACAAAAAAAATCTGTCAACAAAAAAAATGCCTCGGTACAAATTTTGATTACGATGGCGAACAAGTAAACGGAGTCTTAGTACAACTTACTATCTACGTGTTTTGAATCATAAATTTAATACATGAGACTTAAAAATTAAAACATTAATCATATATTAATTTGTTTCAACCGAAAAATGATTACTATATTATGAAACTTAAGTTAGCACGATCTAATGTATTTAGTTTTAAGCCAATATTTGTGTATGGAATGTGCTATTATACTCGACCACATAACACATCCTGTGAATATCGGCTTGAATCTCGTAATTGTGATTGTGGGGAGTTAAGTATTACTAAATAGCCAACTAGTTAGTTCAACTTAGCAGTCCAAATTTGGACCGGAATATTGAATGAATGATTCAATTTACTGTATTTGGAGTATTATACATCAGACGATTAGACTACATAATATTTTGTTATTTATCCTCCTACACCGTTTTAAATAGTTTACTTTTTTTTTTCGAGAGGTTTACCTATTTAAGAAAGGTTGTATGGGTCAATATTGTTATATTTTATAATATATTTTTAATATTAATTTTAAGTTAAAAATGCTAAAATAAAACAGATATAAAGCCCAATATGATTAATTCACTCAAAATTAAAAAGGAGGACTTTCTTTTCTTTTTCTTTTTCTTTTTTTTTTGAGGCAAAAAAGGAGGACTTTCATTTAACCTGTACTCAATTTATTTCATTTAGGAAAAAGGTCAAATTAGTTGGTTTTGGGGGAAAAATGTCAAATCAATTTGACTTAAGAAAATCAATTTTATTTGATACGATTTAGTAATTATTGAATATTTATCAAATGATGAGGAAAAATGGTTCGCTTTGGCGTTATTGGGCCGAAGCCCAGCACCCAAGCAGGCCCAGTCGGTAACCCAGCGGAGGTGAATAATCCATTTCTATCCATTCTTCGAAAATTGAAATCATGAACATGAACAGCCTGAGGCTGCCCTAAATTCATAATTGATCGCCAACGCCGAGCATGGAAGACAGTTTCAAAGTTCGTGTGGACAGAATCTTCGGTTCTCTGTCATCGTCATCTACTTCAACGGCAGCTTTGAATTCATCTCTGAGTTCTCTGTGGAGCCTTACCGACGATGAGATCGAGAGGAAAGAGTGGATCAAGGAGAAGGAGGATCCCCCCGAACCAGAGCCCGAGCCGAGTTCGTTTTTCGCCGGCGGAAGGAAGCTGAACCATAGGAATTCGTTTGGATTCCGGGACGGGTTCGAGGATGACCTCGAAGCCGATTTGGATGAAAATCCTGAGTCGAACGGGTCGTCTAGTAAGTTTCCTAAGCCTGACGATTATGGAGACGAAGAGTGGGAAATCAAGTCCTCAATTGGCCGGGACTGCACGCTTGATTACGAGGTACCTCTCTTTCTATGGTAACTGTTCTTATTAATTTATGCTTAGTTTTTACTGCTTTACGTGAAGGAGAAGTTAAATGAAGCGAAACAAGTTGGTAGGGCTGTTTGCGATTATAGCAGCTTCAATTGCAGGCTTTGATAATACTGCAGAAAAATAAGATCAGAGCCCAATATTTTGATTTTACTGACGATGAGATCGAGAGGAAAGAGTTTAAATCGAGTATATGCTCTCTGTCTACAGCATTTCTTAAAATCTAATTCCATGCAGTGAGGCTGGGAAGCTTATTTAACGCGTGATTATATTAAATTTTACTGGTGGAATATGGAGTATGATTTAGGTTTAAGTCTTTGTCCTCAATTTGATTAGTAGCTTCCATCCTAAAAAGTGAAATCTATAACTTGTATTGATGTGTGACAATAAATTTATGCAGGAAGAGGAAGATGTGTATGATAAAGTTGCTGTTGGCAAGGAGAAAAGTGGAGATCGGTTATACATGAAGGACATTGCTGACTGTGGTATTGAAATAGATTCGTGCACCGAGCTTCCTACTTCGTTGCGGAATTTCACCAGAGATCCACGCGCCAATCACTTGGCTGCAAAAGTTAGGCTCAAGGAAGATGCAGAAGCTTCTAAAACAACTGATTCTTTGCCTATCTCTGAGAATGTTGCGCTACCCATTGCTGTTCCTGAATGCAATGCTTCTCCGA
Organism: Momordica charantia; assembly: GCF_001995035.1. The sequence goes on along the minus strand of NW_019104537.1, from coordinate 1,176,410 downwards.
ACCCAAAATCTATTCTGAAGAGGAAAGATAATCATATAGATGTAAAATCGCAGAAGCGTGTCCGATTCAACCCTGAATGTAAAATCTCTCAAGACTTTCGAGGATCTAAAGATATCTCAATGGAAGGGAACTCTTCGCCTGAAGATGCATATGTTTGTAATGAAGCAACCTTCTCATCTGCAGGCTATCGCACTCAAGTTCCGGACTACATACAGAATCCATCGAGATACACACATTATACATTTGATTCATCCTATGATGTGGATGACGAATTCAACAGGAAAGCCTACCTGGATTTCCTTCAACTGGTGAGAGGGTCAAAGACCATGGAGTCGCATGAGGATGATGCCTCAGCTGGTCCTCCGAAATACATCACCTTCATCCCAAAAAAGAAAGCGGGCGATACAGTAATGATCGAAAATTCTGCTCTAGGGTCACAGAATGATCAGAATGGAGCTGGCAAGGAGGTTGTGCAGCAGAGAGGCATAGCCATTGGCATTGATAATCAAACTGATGAAGTGTGTTCAATGGAGGAAGATGAACCAGATAAATTAGAACTCAGAAGAAACAGTTCGCAGAAGCCGGGCCGCCAGTACAGGATGCGAGCTAAGATGGAGTCGGAGGAGGAGGAAGCCTGATGATTGATTTGCCTTCTTAGCTATTAAGATCACAACTTTCTTCATCACCTTGCTTTAACATTCATTATCATGTTTGTATGTACAATATTTTAATGACGCAGGAGCAGGACAGTGCAACAGAGCATCTGGGATTGCGAAAGTTAATGAGTTACTAATTGCTAAATTTCCAAAAGGCTCAGTGGGCTTGAGACCATAGCCATTCTCAATACCTGAGCCTCAAGCCCCATGATTTTACTTGCCTCTCCAGTTTTTTGTGAAAACGAAGCTAGTTGCATAGTCGGTTTGTTTCTCGAATTAAAGATATGACCCAAATTAGTGCTTCTGAAGGAAGCCTTTTAACTTTGAATGCTACGACTTCCAAATCTTTAGATGACAATGACATTCCCAAGTTTCTTCGAAAGGCTAACGGCAGGAATGGCGGAAGAAAATAGCACATTTTGAAAAATGATAAAAAAAAAGTATCAGATATTGTAAAAATGGGACAAATTTATACCTAATACAATGCTCAATTTTAGGATTAAACACAGCAATATTTAAAATTGAGAGTGAGTATTTAAATATGAACATGTATAGTGGTCATGTATGAACCTATAGATATATAGATCAATATTAGCAAGGGAATAGTGTAAATATAAATATAGAATGAATGATAAAGTATTAAAGATTATATGATTAAGTGATGATTAATTATTGGAAAGGAAGAAAAAAATCAGTACACCGAACCAACAAAACAAAAAATTACAATGGTATGGTACATACTAAATTCAAATAACAAAATGAAAGAACATATCTTAAATTAAAAAATATATAAAATCACATAAAAGGTTAAAAAGATTATGGAAAATCCAAAATTTAAAAAACAACCCGAAAAATAAATGACTGAAAAATGAACAAAAAGAAAGCATGAAAAAGTACACAATACGCAAAAAAAATGTAAATCTGGAAACACATAAATATTTGAGAATAATTGTGAAACAAATTTTTTTTTCTAAAAGAGAAATTTTGAATGACTAAAAACAAAACTCTAGGATTTTTTTTATTTCAGATTGAAATTGTTTAAAAAAAATAATCCAAGATGACATTAAAAATAATTTTAGAAAACAAAAATACAGCATCGTGGATTAAAATAAAAAACAAATAGAGAGAAACTAACCAAAACTATCGAGTAGCCATATATGAATTTATCATACATTGGGTTCTTTTCCATTAGCTCAACACTATCTCAAATTTTCCAGAATGCTACCGCATGTTGAAATGCTTTCATTAAATGAGTATGAGTTAAGAGCCCATTTATCCACTGTAAATTGTATTAAGCATCTAGTTTATCAGGTTAAGACATATGTAAAAAAAATTGAGTTAAAATCTCACATCTACGTGTTGTATTGTCATGACAAAATCGTGCATATTTGATTTCTTAGGTGTAATTTCTCCTGTTTTCTAATCCATCCTTTTTTTTTGTTTAATTTAAATTGGTCACAGATTTAACAAAATGTCATTTCATCTTTTAACTTTTAAACTGTCAAATCAAATTTAAAGATTAGATTATATTTCAGAACCTTATATTTTTTTTTTTGCGCCTGTCATTTACAGGACAAAGTAGCTGTCTTTTTGACTGGCCCTTCGATTCGCAGTTCCATCTCTATGTTAATCTTCTATTTTTTTCCCCTTGTAGCCGCAATACTTCTTAGAGAATAAAAAACACCATCTTCCCATTCTCTCTATTTTAAGTGTTGAAATTGGGTAGCATTTTGGTACCAGTATCATTTCAGTCCACCTATATAAAAATAAAAATGTATTAGAAATACTAACAAATACAAAATCCGCTAAACACAAGTAAGATTTTGACAAAACAAAACTTAAGTTGGTTAAGACATGTATCCTCAAATTAAAAGTTAGATATTCGGACCCCTACAAATTGTTAAACAAAAAGAAACAGAACTTAGGTTTAAGAATGATAGTTACACTGAAAATTACCATCCGCATTCCAAATGCTGTCAAAGGTTACCATTAAAAAAAACAGTACATATTTTGTTCTAACCACCTGACAACCTCTATTTAAAACACCAAATTGAATAATCCTGAGTTTGTAGATGAAAAATTTTCTATAGCTCGGTTACTAAACAGTTATGATTTGACAAAACCAATGCAAAGATCAATGTTATATTAGATACGTCCAATACACAGATTATCGCATCAAAACACAAAATGAGGCTTGCAGAATCCAAAATATAAGAGTATCTGATATTTCAAATTTAGTAGTTTGTCCCCAAAAAAATGTATGTACAACTTTCCCTAGTTGTAAAATCAAAATGTAGTTTTGAGGGGCGGTTCTGTGTGGACGTATGATGTACCTAGAAACGGGAGAACAAATACGAACAAGGTGAGTTTGATGGCGGTATTGAGGGAGATGAAACCGAAAAGACTGATTTCTGAGGCAAAAAACAGAAGATAGAGACACTACCAGAATGTACCAGCATATCTGAAGGCTTCCCTAGACTAAAACAAGCGTTTCCTACACTCAGTGGCACCACAGAAGCAGGGCATCTGTTTTAACTTCCCATCTGGACCATACACACTATCAAGTGCATAGCCATAGTCATATGTCAGTTCCTGCAATCAAGTAACAAATGTTTGACACTCCAAAATTTGTCGTCAAAGGCAGGTAAATAGCAAAGAACGAGTAATGGACTTGAACACACAAACAACAATAACCTCAAAATAATACAATTGGAGAAACTCAGCCTTAATTTGATAACATTAACATTTTTAGTTTTTCTATTCTTAAAAAAAGAAAGCTCGAGAATAAAAAGACAAGAAAGTTGATGATTATGAACTCCTTAGGCACAAATACCTTATGTTTGGGAGCGATGGCAGTAGGAGTAATTTTGAAAAAAGAGATTTAAGAATAATTGATTTTCCAAAATCACTATCCAAATGATACCTTATCAAACATGATAATGGAAATGGAAGTGATTTTGGCAATGGCAAAAGTGATTTTATCATGCCAAAATCACTCCCAAACACATCCTAAGTTGTGCCACCCAAGAACTATCTGCCCCTCAAATCAGAGATACCACGACATAGTTAGAAATTCTACATGCTAAACAACCCTTCCTTTATCCTGGGAGGGCGGATAAGACAACACCTCTAACATCATTCATTAAACAACAAGATCTATTACGAGCCAAAAGCATGCTTGAAGACTCCAAAAAGCTATCCCAAATCAAAATTGCAAATTGATATGATGATATCTCAACAATACGTGATCCAAATCCTCATAACCTCGCTTGCAAGTGATGCACAATTGAAGCACAACAACCTAGAGAATGATAGGGCCAAGGTCACACAAAAAAGACAAAAGAATCTATATGAGAGAGAACCCACACAAAGGATTGGAGTTCAAATAAGAATATCCCTCGACTAAGGCTGGAAACAGGAGCCATACATGATACAACAAGACTACAGAGAAGCAGAAAGGAACCAAAAGTTTCACTTTCAACAATGAACGCCCGACACTGAAGTTGTACAAAATGGAACCCAAAGAGAAAATGATAGAAGCTACAGGAGCGTACATAGAAGAAATGTGATAAAAATGAGGGGGAAGAAGGCAAAGGGAGCTACAACCACTAAAGATCATCCCATGAGCACTTGATCCATCACCAATTGAAAACTTCACAAACTTAGAAAAGCAAAGGAAACCTGCCTTCCAAGGCCTTTAGCCATCAAATTTGAGACACGATGAAATTGCCATAACCAGCCGGATATTGTCCGTATTTGCTCATTATAACCTTATGCCACAAATCATCAGACTAAAGTGGAAACTACTATAACCATTTACCCAAAAAACCCAAGTTATGTCTTAAATTTTCTATATCTAACCTACCCTTCTTACACAGAGGCATGACTCTAAGGCGACCTCCTACCTAACCAAATGAGAAATCCTATGCTCTTCAAGACCTTACTGGGTCCTAAAACAAAGTCACTCATTATCTTCGTTCTTAAACTAACGACTATCCAAATATATTGATAATGAAAGAAAAGACCAGAAATTTGAGATACTTGGATCCTCCCTTCCTTTCTCTAGAGTATACTTACTCAAAGTCTTAGTCACACTAAACAATTGTCTTATCCCAATCATTTCTTTTTGACCCTGTTTATAACAAATTTCCAACTTTCCCTATTAATTACTAATATACCCTTATACCCTACTAATATTCCTTGTTCTATCATAAAAGCATTCCTATAACTGCCCACCCCTAAAACATACCTTGTTCTCAAGATGTGGTCAAACAAATATTTTTACCTCAAGTACGTTACCCACAAAAATTAAAACTTAGCATTCAAAAGAAAATCCTACTTGGGTCAACGGTTGTGATGGAGCTTGTGTGGAATGTCAGTGGATGGTGGTGTGTGGGGACATCAGCGAACGACAATCAACAGTCGTAGCATTGACGATGCAAGCTGAGGAAGATGGCAGCAAGTGCGTGCAAAAAATGGCATGGCTGCCAATCAGGGACGATGATCCCTAACAGCTAGAGACGATCACACAGATGACAATGGTGGCTGATAGTCTACGAATGGCAGTAGTAGCACACACAACATATATGAAAAGCAAGGGAAGTACATGCGGCTAGGGCAATTTCTTGCACATGGTTAAGGTGATGCCCAATTAGGTCGGTTTCTAGGTTATACACATACGACAACCCAACCATATATCCATCCACCATTTCAATATCTGCTTCAAAATGAAATGGGCTCAACAGATTTATGTAAATCTAACCCTAAATTTAGCAATGTTTATATTGTATATTTTCCACACCCATGACCCCACTTCCTAAAAATTCACGTGACTAAGGTTTAATTTTTCCTTCTGCCATCCTATTTTCTTGCCGATTCCATCTACTTTGTGAATAACCACCTCATTAACATGGTGCCTACTGAAGCTATGTCTCCTCTAATGTCTCTGTCTCCACCTTCGTCTTCTTCGAGTCTTCACCTTCCACCATAAAATAAACAATGGCCATAGATTGTCCCGAAAAATCCAGCCTTCATCATGGCATACTTCTTCCCTGGCTGCTACTGCAAGATCTTCGAATTCCCACCAGTCACGTCTCCCCTTGATCACAATTATACCTTCTCCAATAGTGTTTTCCAATTGCCTACCTTTTTGCTCGCCTTCTCTTGCTTTCGTAAGAAGTTTTACTTCCTCAATTTGTTCTTCCATTCTCCAATGTTGTTTTTTGTTTTCTCTTGATCAACACTTTATTCTTTTTGCTTATGTTGCACATATGATGATTGATGATACTTGCATCTTTGCATCTTCACTGTCTTGGCTTTTACTAATGTAATCTCTTCTTCTATTTTCCTAAGAGTATTTGTTGGGACGGTTCTGGAACTCATAGGTTGGAATACTTTGTGCAAAACCAAGTTCATCTCTTTCTTCAATTCATTCTTCAATTGATCCATACATTTATGTAAAATCTTCAATATCTTTTCATGTAAAATATCATCAAACTCCAACTCCATGGCTTCCCATGGATACGAACCAGAGAAAAATATTGATAATGAAAGAAATACAACATAAATAACTACCAAGTAATTCGAGGCTTTTGGACCCTCCCTTCTCTTGAGTATTCTTACTCAAGTCTAAACCACACTACAATCTCAACCCTTCCTCACTTACCCTTCTTTTTTATATCTATGAGTTTCCATGCTAGCTTGAATACACCTTCACTAATCTCGCGAGCCAACCATCTAATTCTACTATATTTGGTTGCTAAAGAAACTTATAGGATATTAAATATTAAGTAAGTGGTCATCATGGTTTGAACACATTCCCTCTAAGTCCTCTACTATATACATTGGCCCTTATTGACCATTAGGTCAAATCATGATGGTTTCTCACTCACTGTATTTGTAATAAATCTATAACTTCCCAAACTAATTACTAATATACCGTAAAAATATTCTAAGTTCTATCCTAATAGAATTCTTATAAAAAAGAATTTCATTCGAAACGGACTAAGTAAGCATTAACTTACCAATTACCACCCTTACGAAAGACGTTTTTAGACCATTTCACAGCTAGAGACAGATATTTAAGCTTGTGATCATGAAGGCCTAAATAAGTAGAGGGAAGTCCCACATTGCTAAAGATGCCCTCCTAGCAATTGCAATTAATTCAAGCCCTTTAACCTCCCTATTAATCTTAAGTCTAAAATTGGCCAATAAAACAAAAGTTTAGAATGATTAACCAACAAAAAAAAAATTCCTTCCTAAACAAAAGATCGTATCATCAACAAAGTGGATCGTAGTCTAACTTAACCTGTACGTGTTTATCGTGTAGGGAAATTTTTTGCAGAAATTAACAGGCACTAACATTTGGAAATAAGAGCAAAAACAGACAAGTTGAAACCTGGAGGGGTGGTATATTTTCTGCAGCAAATAGTACCACTCGAGCAAGTTTGATGTCGTGGTGTGAGCTCAATACACATTGTACAAAAAGATTAGGTTCACAACTATGATTGATAAACCTTGCAATATTTCCAGTGAAACAAGCATCAATACAGAACTCTGGCACACTTTCAGATCTTTGATCATCAATTCCATCCAACGAATTGTTTGCTGGTAAAGATGCATCTTTTGAGCGCCTCTACAAGAAGAGGAAAAATAAAACATGTTTGATCTTCATGGTAATAGAGAATGAACAATGAAACAAAAATACAATTTTGAAACTTGGATAATACAATTTGAAAATATCGAATTATCCATAATGGTCAAAATACATTTGTTCCTCTCGGAAGACTCATCTATCAAAATCAAAAGGTTGTTCTAACTGCATTAGACAAAAGGACCTTGGTTCTTCCTTCAGAGTAAGGACTACATATAAGGGCATAAAGAATTTGACGCAGAATACTGAGAAGGATGAAGCTTATTCCAAATCTCTGAAAACGTCCAGAAAATTTGAAGGATAAAGGGTATTCCAAAAACAGATGAGTCACGGTTTCACTCTCATGAAAATTGGCATCCGGGTAATATATGGGAGATTTCCTTCTCCCTTTTTGAACGCATCGTCAGAGACGATGAAGAATTTCTCACCCGGACCTTGCATCTCATTAAGAGACAGATTATAATAATAACGATAAAGGAATGAAAAAACTGCTCATAAATATAAACCCTGACATGCTCCTTCACAAATCATCACGCGTATTACCATTCCATACTGGTGTCTTACTCCCCTCAGCCAAACAACGCCCATGCAAGAGTCTTTCACTCAATCTCATGCCCACACCTCAATAACATGCTCTGTTGTCAGGATGACATTTCATGCTCACACCATAATGTCAATCTCTTGGCTTTCACACTCTCATCTCAGCTCCCCACTCCCTCCCACCAACTTACTCAGCCTCACTCCCTTCTCAGACACCGAGTTATTCCACCATGATCAGTCATAAGCACCTCAGTCCCATCAGTGATTCACTACTTGCCCAGTCGGGGTTAGCTTGCAAAGATCTCTCTTGTCCCCACATAAAAATCCCGTATGAAGTTATTTCCTTGCTTTTATCAGTAACTCACTATCGCTTGAAGTGATTTTCACATTTTCTAGTCATGGTGAATGAAAATGAGAATTCTAGAAGGTTTTTAATTGGAAATCATGTATTATTGCAATTATAATAGGGGAAAAAATCCCAGCAAATTACATGTACAGAACTCCTATCCCACCACCACATTTTTAAACAGAGAATCTGCAACAATGTGAACGTATTAGCCATTAGGGCACAAGAATGCAGGTGGGAAATTCATCCTGATCCCTTCCCACTTCGTTGATGCTCTATTTGAAATTTGAAGAAAAATATATGCATTTTCAAAGATTCTATTTTCATAAACAAAATTTATTCTAAAGACATCTTGCTTGGTACCTCTCGTCCACCAATGCCCCTAATTGTTTGCAAGCAATCAATGTCGAAAATATAATTATTCTCAGACACGTGATCAAGATCCTCTGTCCTTGTAAGTATTCCTATGTATTCACAAACAGGTGCACCAGAAGGTATAAAATCCCATGACCTTACAGCCCACCCTTTCTTCGGTGTTCGAAAAACCTGCTCACAAAAGATACAATAGTTTATTTAAATCGTTTAAACTTTGACTGACTAATCAAAATGGGAAAGGAAAATTAGGAATCTTGTAACTGGAAGCAGCATTCAAACCTCAAGTCGATATTTTATCCCCCTCTGAGAAGTTCGGTTCACACAACCGGGACCACAACCACAATTGGGACCGCATTCATAAACTACATCCTTGGCTTCTATAAGTCTAAAATTTAAAAAACTTGCCCTCTCAGATCATGATAAAATATCCAAGCTATAAAGATTTCAGTATATCTGATGAAGATTTAATGGAATCCAGACCTTCCACCATCACGATGCACATACGGGAAATCCAATCCATTAAGCTTAGCACATGAACACGTCCTTGAAGCTATGCATGATCCACTACAGTCACATCCATTAGCATTTGAAGGAAGCTTCACACCGTGTGCAACTTTAATAGATTTGCAATAAGTGAAACCTGAAATATTTCAAGTGCATACATTCAGAATAGAAATCTACATTGCACTCGCAGCCAGAGAAAGAAAACCTATGGTAGAAATTAAAATGCAGTTTTTCATCATAGAGAGAATAGAAATCAAATATGCCAAAAAACAATATCAAACATCCCTTGTCTGTTGTTGAATAACACAACTTCTTGAGAAAATTTTAATATGGAACATGTAATCATGAAAAAAGTATTTATGTTCAGACATCATATCCACGTGTCATAAGAGAGTGAAAAGTATGTATAGCTACGAATACCATCATGTTTACGTATGTAAGTAAAAAAGAACTAAGAGTATATGAGTGAAAGGAAAAAGGACCCAGCCAATATGTTGTTCTCCTTTCAACCTAGGCAGAGAACTGGTAGATGAAACAACTTTGAATCTGCCAGATGCATTACCAATCTACTACAAGAATATCCAAACCAATTCTAACACATTCATCAAAACAACCTAATGAGATCAAACAAACTTTCTTGTTTCACTTGCCTGTAGGTGCCACAGGTGGGTCGTCCACCAAATTAGTAGCTGGAATTGGAACATTCTCCTGGCCACCAGTAATATCCTCGCACACCAATCTTGGATCATTTAAATAAAACAAAAACGCAGATTAAAAGATCGTATAATTTTGAAATAACCCTGAAGTATAATGTCTTTGCATATTTGATCAGCTTATTTAATTTCATACCCACGTATTTCTGAAACTGACTTGGGAACTCGACCATAAATAAATTGAACCTGTCACAACAGCAATGTTTATATTTGATCAAAGCACAGATGAAGAAGAAGCTCTGACTTCTATTAATTAATGATTTGTTCAATAAAGTGCATCGGGAATCTACAACTTGTATTAACCTAGATAACTGAAGTTAGGGAAAGTTGTAGAAACCACTCCTAAACAATTTTTTGTGATTGTTACAATTGCACACAACTTTTAATCGTAAAAATTCCAACCTTAAACTAACATAATTGTAAAAAATGGTAGGGGTATACATTATCCCCGACAGACTGATCCGACCGATCAAAACTGACCGAATCAAAGACGGTCGGTCGGTTTTCAGTACATGTCAGTTAGTCGGCCACAAAAATTTATAAATAACTGACTAACCGACTGACTATATAATAATAATAATAATAATTATGCTGCAAGCCACATCTAGGAAAGCAAAACACCAACCCTACAGCAACATGCGTGGTGCATGGGAAACCAACACATTAAATGCATTGGTTTCCTATTTTGATTTTTTTTTAATTCTTTCCATATCTCTCCCCAAAATTTTCTCCTTCCTTTCATATTTTCGGGCTGCCTCCCCAAAATTTTCACCGAGGTGTCTTTTCACTGCCAACTTCCTCATCGACACAATGATGGAATCTTGGACAAAAGGTTTAAGAATGATTCAATCTACCTCTTATTAATGAATGAGAAGCCTATATATAGAGCACTGAACTAACAGTAACTTATAGTTACTAAGCAGTAAAAGGAAAACTAAAAAGAATCACAACCTATAAGCCACATGAACAAGTTTATGACTAATAAAAGACAAGGGCAGCCGAAGAGGGATTCCCCGACCCAAAAAACCAACCCGTCCTCGAGTTATGCTGCTATAAAGTAGTCATTGGAGGAAGCAAGAAAACTTTCAAAACTGAATCTCTCTTCCTTTTGTGATTCAAATATACTTCAACTGAAAATATTGTCTTCAATTTGTCAAAACACCAATAAAGCAGTGTGTCAAGCATTCAATTGAGACGTATTTAGAGAAGAGAAGCAAGCTTTTCGCTCTCATCTAACACAATTTTTAATAGGACCAAATTTTTACCATTATGCAAGTTCAAAAGCTTTCTTTTTCCTTTCAATGAGAGACATATTTCATTGATATGATGAAATATACAAAAGAGGAAAACCCCAATGGGAGAGGGTAACAAAAAGACTCACCAACTCATCAAAAGATCATTAATTTGAGAAGGTGAAGTAACATTTACACCAACTTAAAGCCATAACCAAAACACCACCCAGAAATCTGTTGAAAGACACAATTATAATATATAAAAAAAAAAAAACATAAAACTTGTGCGTTTTGGGCATTTTTCCTTCTCCCTCACCAATGGTCTTCCTTCCTCTAAAATAATATAGATGACTTTATTTGCACCATTTCTCTTCAAATCACACGATACGGTCTCTTCATCTCATCCACTACATCAAAACTTTTCTCACTCTCTATCTCTCGATTTTTCTCTCACTCTCGATTCTTCTCTATCTCTCCATCTCACTCTCGATTCTTCTCTCTCTCCATCTCACTCACTTTTTGTATTTCTACTCCCTACTCTCTATCTCACAGTCTCTCGGTGATCCCCCTTTCTCTCTATCTCATTATCTAACTCTTCAACTCTCCCTTTATGAATGTTGTAAATTATGTATACATACATATATATTTACACCTTGCATTTACACTCCAAAGGCTATCACGCTTTAGTGTGTCTCAAGCTTTGAAAAACAAAGCATCCAAAATCACAAGGCTTCACGAATGCATCCCAAATCAAGAATGCAAAGTTGCATCTCAAAAGGCCATAGGGATGGCTTTTAATCCATCGATGGGTTTTTCAAGTTTTTTCTTCAATCTACTAAGTGATATGCATTTTTTGCCTCTTATTTATTCTCTTCATTGTGGATGATTCGAATTCCCAAGGAAGTCAAATTTTTTGCTTGGCAGATGTTTCATGTGAGGATTATCATTAATCACGTGAGAGATCTTATATGTTGTTGTGGCCACAATGGTACATGTCACCTTGATCATCTATCATGGATTGTTATTTCATTGCTCAATTTGGATACATTTGACATCTGTTTGGTGTGCAATAAATCTTGTGAATCAATGATGAATGAAGTGTTGTTCCACCCATAGTTTTGGAATAATGGTGGGATCCTTTAATGCACAACTTTTCTACTATTTTGTAGAACATTTGATTGGGGAGGACTAAGAAAATTTTTAGAGAATTTGGAGAGCTAGGGGTGGTGTGGGTAGTTTCCAACTCTTTGGGTGTTAGTATCTACAGATTTTTATAACCACCCTTAATCTCTTTTACCATGTAATTGAGGAGCCCTCTTTTGCAATCTCTGCGTAGGGCCCTCCCTTTGGGTTGAGAGGAAACCAAATAAGGAAGCTAGATGGTACTATGGAGAGAAACCAAAGTCTCTATGAAAATAAGGAAGCCAGCTTTGAATATTTTGGCAGTAGTTTTCAACTTATAACTTCTTGGTGGTTTTTATACAAAAAGTAATTTGTTTTGTAAGTATTCCCTTAATACAGCCCTTCACAATTGGAAAGCTTTCATGTAATTAGCACTCTTTTCCCTATCGAAAATACTTGACTCCTTAAGAGTAAGGAGGAATCTTGTCTTTACTACCATTAAATGTTTGACAACTAAGAGAGAGAAATGCAAAAATAGGAACTTCATAAAAATTAGTGAGTTGTCAATTTTTCAATGTGGTGAGGACAAGATTTGGTCACTACCGTTAAGGAGCCAAGTATTTTCCTTTCCCTACCCCTAGGTTGTTCTTTTGCACGAATACAACACCTTGTTTCTTATATTAAAAAAATAATAAAAAAAAGCATTATTGGTATAGATAAAATAAGATAATTGCAGAAGTTTGATAAAGAGTGCACCATCTGGAAGTACGAGTACAGTAACAGACTAAGTCAAAAAATTCTTCAAAACAAGATAGGGATTAAATCAGGGAAATATTGACCTGGTTTGTAGTCAACAGTGACTGTCCTTCAATCCGCCTAAGACGAAATTTAAACACAGTAAATCCAGAAATACCCTTCTCTGCCCAATATTGTATAACCTGTGAAACACAAAATACTGAATCAATTGAATACTAAACAGAACTATATGTCATAAGGGCCAGTAAAATAACTTTCAAGTATCAACAAAATTCCAAAATCTCCAGTAAATTCAATGTACAAAATCAAAACAATAAATAAAATTACAGCTTTGGTTAAGCCAATGTCAATCAAGTTTTATTTTATTTGGACGATGTATGCTCACTTCTTTGAAAAGTTTATTGAGCATAGCTGAACAATAATAGTATTATCTAGCATCCCAATTCAAGGGTCATCACATAATACGAAGATACTTGTATCAATTTGTTAATTTGGAGAGTAAAAATTAAGGGCTCTTCATATACAATTCAGATTCTGTTTCTTGTTTTCAGATTATTGAACATCTATTTGACATATTTGTTCTTGAAAACTATTCTTTCATATTGTTTTCACATTTTAAATTTGGAACTTTAAAATGAAATGCACAATTACATTAAAAAGGCTAAAAACTTTGATAAATATACTATTTCATATTATAAACTAATTTTATTTTTGTTAAAATTAAAACATAATGATGTATTCTTTGATAGTTTTACAGTAGTTAGTTTAGTTGTCTTGTTATTACCTTAAGGGGTTAGTTGGTAGCTTGTTAGTCAAGTCTGTTATTAGTTCTCCCTTCCAACAGAAGCCTATAAAAGGCATCTTTCCCTCCTGTTTTATTCATTCAGAAGATTAATAAACTTTCATCCTTTGGTTATACACCAAATTGGTATCAGAGCCCTGAACTAAGTTTCTTCGGATCTGATGGCTGGGAAGACCGTAGCGCCTTCCGACAAGGGACCGCGGCGGAGTCCGCAACAAATCAACCACTGTCGCCAAGATTTGCTACTGAACGTTTACTGTTGGTAGAGGATTCTTTGGGCGAAGTTCGTGCCAGTGTTCAAACAATCCATGGGTTGATGGAGAATTTGTCGAAGCACTTGGAGAACATTGCGATCGAGCAAGAACGACTATAGGACGACTTGGGCAACCACGACACTGCAGATCGTGGTGGCCAGCGACGGAATCGTCCAAGAAACAGATCGCGAACACCTGAAGCAGCTGGTCGTGAAGGGGGCCTTGAGCGCTGATTTCAAGAACTACAGTTGCGCGTTCAAGATTCCGATTCTTCGGATGCTGAAGACAATTTTTTTCGCGCCAATCCTAGGCGCGATCGGGAGGAGTACCACCATGGCGGGGGTATTCGGCTTGATTTTCGAATGAAGATAGATCTTCCGACTTTCAATGGTAAGATGAATGTCGAAGGGTTCTTGGATTGGGTCAAGAACGTCGAGAATTTCTTCGATTATACCAACACACCTAAACACAAGAAGGTCCGTCATGTGGCCTTCAAGCTGCAGTCCAGAACTTTTGCTTGGTGGGATCAGCTAGAGATTAATCGCCGGTGTTTAGAAAGCAACCCATTCGTAGCTGGCCGCGTATGCTCCGTCTGATGCGCGAAAGATTTATGTCGACGAATTTCAAGCAGTTGTTGTATCAACAGTATCAAAGATGTCGACAAGGTTCGAAATCCATCGCCGATTATGCTTCACCGACTTGGTGCCAGAACTAACTTGGCCGAATCAGAGGACTACAAGATTGCATGATTTGTGGATGGTCTTCGAGAGGACATTCAAGATCAATTGGATGTTCAACCCATCAATATGTTAGACTGATGAAATCACCATGGCTACCAAGATTGAAGAGAAACTTGAGCGAAAACGATTGAAGCCTCCTATGCGTCGGACGACTTGGGACAGAGCATCTTCGTCCAAGTCTACTCCCCCTGAGTCGATTAAACCAGTGGGCACTGGGACTTCATCCACTTCCACTCTTGCCACAAATCTTGAGGAACCAGCAAAGTCGTCTCTTCCTTTTAAATCCTCTGATCAGGCAACACGAAAAGGTACTAATCAATATACCCGCCCTACTCTGGGCAAATGTTTCCGTTGTGGGCAGGTGGGGCATCTCTCCAATGAATGTCCTCAACGACGTGCGATTGCTCTGGTTGATGAGGATGACCCAAATGCTCTGGAGGATGACGACATATTGGACGATGATACGGCCTACGTGGAAGCCGATGAAGGTGACCTTGTCAACTGTATGATCCAAAAGATCCTCTTGACTCCAAAGGTTGATCTCCAACCACAAAGACGTTCCCTCTTTCGGAGCCACTGCACCATTAACGGTAAAGTGTGTAATGCGATCATCGACAGCGGTAGCAATGAAAACATGGTTTCTCAGAAACTTGTGTCTGCGCTTAACCTCAAGATAGATCTGCATCCTAACCCATATAAGGTATCTTGGATACGAAAAGGAGGTGATGTGAATTCAGTATGCACAGTACCTCTTTCTATTGGCAACCAATATCGAGATCAAATCATTTGTGACATCCTAGAAATGGATGCCTGCCATCTTCTCCTCGTACGTCCTTCGCAATTTGATCTCCAAACAATCCACAAGGGGAGAGATAATACCTATGAATTCACGTGGACGGGAAAAAAGATTGTCCTCTTACCTTCCAACATCGACCTTAAACAGAAACGTGACAAGAACACCAATCCCACACCTTTTTCTTCACTTATTAAAGGTAAGACTTTTCTCCAGAAGGATGATTCTATGCTTTTAGCTTTAGTAGTGAAACATGACACCCCTGCTCTAAACACATATGTTGGTCATCTAGAAATCAAGGAGTTATTGTCTGAATTCCCCCTTTTAAGCCAAGATCCTACTGACCTACCTCCATTAAGAGACATCCAACATCGCATGGACTTTATACCGGAGGCCACCTTACCCCATCTTCCCCATTATCGCATGAGTCCAAAAGAGTATCACATTCTCCATGAATAAATTCAAGAGTTACTCAACAAAGGTCACATCCGGCCTAGTTTGAGCCCCTGTGCTGTTCCGATTTTGCTAGCTCCTAAAAAGGATGGCTCATGGCGTATGTGTGTGGATAGTCATGCCATTAACAAGATTACTATAAAATATCGCTTTCCCATTCCTCGTTTATCTGATTTATTGGATCAGTTACATGATGCCCAACTTTTTTCAAAGATAGATCTAAAAAGTAGATATCATCAAATCCGTATTCACCCAATGGATGAATGGAAGACAGCCTTCAAAACCAATGAAGGCATTTTTGAATGGCTCGTCAGGCCTTTTGGGTTGTCCAACGCCTCTAGCACCTTTTATGCGGTTAATGAACCAGGTTTTTCTTCCTTTCCATAACTACTTTGTTGTTATTTACTTTGATGATATCCTAGTTTATAGCAAAACCAAGGAAGATCACCTCATTCACTTACGCACAGTCTTTCACACACTAGAAAATAACCAACTCCATGTTAACCTTAAAAAATGTTCCTTCCTTCATACTGAGATATCCTTTTTAGGATTCATTGTTTCTCGATTTGGTATCTCTATGGACCCAGCCAAAATCTTAGCTATAACACACTGGCTTACCCCTACAAATGTCTGAGACGTCCAATGTTTTTTAGACTTAGCATCTTTCTATGGGAAGTTTATCCGTAATTTTAGCACAATTGCAGCACCTTTAACAGCTTGCCTTAAGAAAAGGACAGTTTAGATGGGATACTGATCAAGACCATAGCTTTAAAAGTCTAAAGGAAAAATTAAGCTCCACAACGGTCCTCACCCTCCCTGATTTTAGTCAACCTTTTGAGGTAGCAGTAGACGCTTCGGGTTTGGGGATTGGGGCGGTCTTATCACATAAACACCACCCTATAGAGTTTTTTAGTGAGAAGCTAACACCTCCTAGACAAAAATGGTGCACGTACGAGCAAGAATTGTACGCCCTAATACGAGCACTCAGACAATGGGAACACTACCTTATCGGTGAGGAATTCATCCTTTTTATCGATCGCTTCTCGTTAAAATATCTTCAAACACAAATAACAATTAACAGAATGCATGCTCGTTGGATATCTTTTATTCAAAAGTTTGACTTCGTGATAAAACACAAAGCCGGTGTTACTAATAAGGTAGCCGATGCCCTTAGTAGAAAAGCAAGCCTACTTACTCTATTATCAGGCCAAATTATTGCTTTTGATCACCTCCCCACTTTGTACGAACATGATACTGATTTCAAAGAAGTGTGGACTAAGTGTCTACAACATGTCAACTGTGAGGATTTCCATATTATGGATGGATTTCTTTTTAAGGGTGATAAGTTCTGTATTCCTCACACATCTCTCCGAGATATCCTAATAAAACACCTCCATGTTGGCGGTCTTGCGGGACATTTTGGCATTACTAAAACATTGGATCTTGTGGCTGATAGATTTTTTTGGCCACAACTCCGAAAGGATGTTACTATGTGTCACGGTGCATAGTATGACAAAAAGCCAAAGGAAAATCACAAAATACGGGACTYCATACTCCATTACCAATACCAAAGTCTATATGGGAGGACTTATCTATGGACTTTGTCCTACGTTTACCAAAAACACAACGTGGCTATGATTCGGTATTGGTAGTAGTGGACAGATTTAACAAAATGTCCCACTTTCTACCGTGCAAAAAAACTTCCGATGCCATATATGTGGCCAATCAATTCTTCCGTGACATTGTACGACTCTATGGGATCCCAAAAACCATTGTTTCTAATAGGGACGTGAAGTTCCTAAGTTACTTTTGGAAGACCCTACGGAAAAAATTTGATACCGGACTACGAATTTAGTACCACTAGCCATCCCCAAACGGATGGCCAAACGGAAGTCACTAACAGAACCATGGGCAATCTGATCCGGAGTCTAAGCCAAAATAAACCAAAGCAATGGGACCTTACTTTCACCCAAGCCGAGTTTGCGTACAACCACATGAAGAGTAGGTCCACACGAAAGTCCCCCTTTGAGATCGTGTATACTAAACTACCCAGACTTACAGTTGATCTTGCTAATTTACCTCATTCTGTTGATGTCAGTGCAGAAGCGGAAGAAATGGCAAATCGAATCGTGGAGCTACATAAGGAAGTGCTGGACAACTTAACACAAGCCACAACTCAGTATAAAACCAGTGCAGATGCTCACAAACGGTCCAAACAATTAGAGATAGGCGATCTGGTCATGGTGCATCTTAAGAATTCACGTTTTCCTAAAGGAACCTACAACAAATTGAAGGACAAAAAGATAGGTCCTTTTGAGGTCCTACAATGCTATGGAGACAATGCCTATCGCATCAATCTTCCACAGGACCTACGAATACAGCCGGTGTTTAATGTGGCAGATATATATGAGTACAAAGCACCAGACTCTTTCCAATTGGCATCTTGAAACTCGAGGTCAAGTTTTTCTTAGGAGGAGGGAATTTGATGTATTCTTTGATAGTTTTACAGTAGTTAGTTTAGTTGTCTTGCTATTACATTAAGGGGTTAGTTGGTAGCTTGTTAGTTAAGTCTGTTATTAGTTCTCCCTTCGAACAGAAGCCTATAAAAGGCATCTTTCCCTTCTGTTTTATTCATTCAGAAGATTAATAACCTTTCATCCTTTGGTTATACACCACGTAATATATTATAAATTATATAATATTGTAAAATAATAATTATACAAAATATGTAACATATATGTTAATAAATAAATTAATAATATTTTAGATTGAACTAAATACTTAGTTGGTATCTACCACTGCTCTACAAATATATTACTAAACACATCTTGAATAATTTTTAAAGTTAAGATTCAATTTTAAAATCCGTCCTCAAATGCATATTCGAAAACATTTAAATCATAGAATACAACTCTATTTTTCATTGAATCCCTTGTTTTCATATCACCAACCAATACAACTCTATTTTTCATTGAATCCCTTGTTTTCATATCACCAACCAAATGCATGTTAAAATACTACTAGATGTGCAGGACCTTTACTTGAATCCTTGTTAGAAAATTAAACGTCATTTAACGTAACAGCAGATGAAGAATGCTAAAATATCTAATGGTAGGTGATTCTGAAATAAATAACATTTACAATTAACAGTAAATATTAAAATGTCAAATAATTTGCACACTACATTGTATAACTCTAGTATTCAAGAAAGCATGCTATTATAGCACAAGCCAATAACATTGAAATAGTGTGAATGTAACTGAAGAGCAACAAAGCTAGAAAATGCTATACACCGTAGGATGGAAGTGGTAGTTTGTTATGTCTAATTCAGAAAAGTATTACCTCTATATCATCGGGCTCCTGAATCTAACCCTACAATATTTCTTTTTAAAAGATAAAATACCTTATACAAACCATCATATGTGTAAAGTTTCCCACAGTAACTACTTGCACATTCATGCCCTCGGACCACTCTAACTGGAACAGCTTGCTCAATACAATTCTGGATTTAATGGAGAACCCGGTTAGACAAAGAACTAAACTTTGAACTGACCAGATGTTAACCATGAAACATTTGAAAGTTGCAACAAAATAAAATTCCACACTACAGTCAAATGTTCAGATTAAAGAACAAATTTATAAAAGTAGTCTTCCTAGAGGACATCAAAAACAACAAAGAATCATAATTGCAGTCGCATCCAGACTTTCTTTAGCTGCAAAAAGGACACAAACTTTCAGGGGACTACATTACACAACAAAACTTTATAGCAATTAAAGGATCTAAGGAAGAGTTACAGCAAAAATAATAATTATGAAAAACAAGCGTCAAAATAAAACAATCCACAAGAATCAAAAGACTGAGCCCTCGTATATTTACGGAATTAAAAGTGGACACATCTTTTAGAATATCCAACACAGAAGTATATTTAATAACTTCTTCGTAAAAAATAACACTTCCAAAGGAAAATTTTCAACTCAACAGAGAAGATGGAGAAGAAAAAGACCACCATCATTCAAAGATTTATAAAATATTCTTTTTATAATAAAAGATTTATAAAAAAAATTATAATAAAAGATTTATAAAATATAAACTCAAGGAAAAAGAAAAGAAGATTTGAGAGTGGCAACTTCGCATTTTAAAAGTGTCTTAAAAGTTGACTCGGGAATCTTCACTGCAAGAAGTTAATAACTGTCGTGTGGAAATGCCACCAAATTCTCCATGTTGGTATTCTTACTACTAGACTGCTTAATAATTTCTTTAGTTGTATCTCCAGTGTTGGGAGTGTTTTTGCAAATATCAAATAATGGAACGCTCTCTTTACTCTCTTTAGCATTTTTCAGGCCAGATTTTGCAAATTTTAGGTTTTTTTTCCTCCTCTTGTTTAATCTTTCGAATGGTTTTTTATATGAAAAACGAAGCTTCCATTCAGAAAAGAAAGAAAAATAGGAGGGCATACAAAAAGACAGCCCAACAAAAAAAGTCAGAACTAATTAAGATGAGCATTCATTAAGATAAGACAAACCGTCATTTTCTAACTTTTTCTTTTTTTTAGATAATAAACTTGTATATTCCAAAGAAAAACTCAAAAGAAGACAACCTAAGGGCTGGGTAAAGAGAACCCCACCCAAAAGGACTAAACATTCACTTTCCAGTTGTTCATAACCATAGAAAGGTTGTAATTACAAAAGAATTTCATGTAGTTGATGCACCACAAGACAGTGTGATGTACCTTCATTTTCTAACTTGTAACAAATTTCCATTTAATCAAATATTGTTTTCACTTTCCTCCATTTCTTATCATTAAAAAACTATACTCGTACTTTAAATTTCATTAATCGCCTAGATCTTATTAGGTAACATAAGAGCAAAAGATAAGAGAGTTCTAAAAAAATCATGAGGTACATACCTTGAGAGCCAAATTACCACGTTCCATTTTTTGATCCCGGATTTGACGTTTATTTCCAGTTAAATTTTGTCCACCTTGACCAGTGTAAACAACATCCTCAGCATTGTCCAAGTCATCCTCATACATGCCCGACAAAACAATGGCCACAGCAAGTGGGAAGGAGTAATTACTATACTGCAATTATTTTAAAAAATAACGCAATGGATTATCATCTCAATCTTAATGGATACTCTTTATAGTACTCTGAAGTCAATCAGTATATTAGATATTTAGAATGTATAAAGGAAATGTAAACAAAAATCAAATGATCGCCTTTGTTTCAATTTCTCGCATTTATTCTCATCTTTATCTTTTGTCTTTCACCTTGCACATTTAAATGACAGTTCTAATCCATTTTGGGCCACTCAGTGTTTGTGGCTCCTTTCCACATTAAAGATTTAATCTTACATCTCTTTTACTAATTATTCTTTTAAGGAAAAACTAAAAAGTCAAATGTCAGTTAAATTTGGTTAGAAGGAAACAGAACAATGTTCTGGGATTTAATTTCTTCCATTGCCTTCCCATGGATACACCCGGGACAAGGACTTTTGTAATTGTTCTCCCTCTTCGACCAATCCCAATTGGAGCGTCATTGTAAGTCAATTGGTATTTTTTGGATGGGTTAAGAGTCCATTCTTCGCATGTATTTCTTTCTTTCTCTTAATGAAGCTGCTTCTTTAAAAAATGGAAACTATTACACACATTAACTATATACCACAGCCAACCCTATACAACCTATTCTGTAGAAAAGCAGAAAATACAATAGAAGTGTGATGAATGCCTAAAGAATAGGCTGCAAGGTAGCTACTGTCATCCCAACTAATCCAATGTAGGGGTTAATTTTGTAATTTTCCTTATTCTTTGTTTTAATTAGTTTTACGCTTAATAAAATAACCCTAATTTTCCTTGCCTCACCATCCTCACAAAATAATTGCATAATTCAATTTTATTTGGCATCGATAAGTTTGATAGTTTTGAATTCTTTTTCAATAAAGTTATATGCAATTTATGTTTTTTTAATTGAATTGGCAATATCAATTTGTTTGTGTTTACCATCAGATGTCCGCAAAGGGACTTATTTGTGTTTACCATAAAATAACATATTTACCAAAAGATAAGAAAACACTGAATGTAAATGAGTGTTTACCATACAATGTATTGTTGATTAGTAGCATTGACAGATGCAAGGTTGAATTGGAAGCCAATGGCTTTACCCAAAACTTATGATTGATTATCAAGAGATCTTTGCTTCTACTACCTTTTTCTATTATACGAAACAGAGATCTATTAAAAGGAGGAAAACAGAGATCATAATCTAAGGACACAGGGTTGAGAAAACCACTCCCCTATAACTGCGAAATAAAAGCCTTTCAATCACGAAGGATCATAGACAAAGTGGAGTTACAAAAGAACTTTCTATGACTATCAAGAGATCTTTGCTTCTATAACTAAAATTAACTCAATCACAATTTAACTTATATTGGCTCTCAACTTGACATACAAAATACATTTCTTAATATAATCTTGAGGTTAAATTGCAAGCCTAGTCCCTACACTTTCAGAATCGTGTCTAACAGGTCATTGAACTTTTAAAAAGTGATTAATAGCTCCCTCAATTTTCAATGTTGTATCTAGTAGTATTAAACACAAATGTTGTATCTAATAGTATTAAACACACATTGATCTTTCGATTTTTAAAGTTAAAAGCAATATGTTATACATTTGTTATATGGATTTGAATGTGCACAAGAGGTTTTGAATGCTTGTAGAATCTCATGCCCTTTACATTTCCATAACTCAAACGCGCATAACAAACATCCCTTAATGATTGAAGCCCCTTTTTGCTTGTTAGGTCTTTAGTCATTTTGCCTCCTTTTGGTTGTGGTTTTTGTAAGTCCTTTTATGTATTCTTTCATTTTTCTCCATCAAATCTTGGCTCTTCGTAAAAAACAAAACATCATTTAATGCCATATCAAATTTTTAGACTAATATAACACGAGTCCAAGAAAACTATGAATAGACTTGGTGTTTTCTCGTATATCTTGACCCAACAAAATTAATGATGATAACAACTCACTTCAAGGATCCTAGTCCAAAAGAAAATGTGTAAAATATATGCTCTAAAATATAATGATGACAACAATGATGGCACCTGAATGACTATTCATAATGCAAAGAAATCGTCAGATGGAGGAAATTGGAGAATCTTTTTACCATTTTGCTGTATGACATCCCCATGTAATCAATTCCATTCAGCCAGTGGCTATGAAACCCAACAGCTACCATTTCAGCCCTTGAATAGAACCGATGCCCAATATTGACACCTATTATAGCACGTAAATCAGTATATGTTGTTGTATATAGCTTAGTTATAATTTATAAGTCTCTTAGTAATATTGTTTTTTTACTTCACGTTCTTTATTCTAGGGGATTAGTAAATAGGAATATTGTGGTGTTGGCTACATTGTATCTGTTCTTCCTAGTTCCTACCACTATTGATATTTCTTTCAAAAGTGATCTAACATCTGAAGTTTGGGTCACCTTTTTAGGATAACAATTACTCATTACCACCCATACTAGGAGCATCTTAAGGTTGTTTATTCCAAATCATTCGACTATCGGAGTGTGTGGGACACACACGCCCCCAAGACACTTGGTATAAGGTTGTCTGTTTGTTTAACCATTGTGAATTTGTAAAAGAATTACTCAAATACTTCGAATTTATATACTATAATCAAGCAGTACGACGTTTGATGTGTGCAAGGTCCTTTACTCCCAATATGGGGGAGTAGTCTCTTATACAAGTTGTAGGGAGTATTAAAAAACTGACGTTGAACTCAAACATTAAAAGTTAGTATTAATCCCAAAGTTTAACTTGGCCAATGAGAGTATGAGAGCAAATGGCAGTAATAAGTTTTTTAGCTCCTTTTGTAGTGGGCATTGTTTTTATATTTCATTTGGATTCCTTCTTTCATTAAGGAAAGAATGGTTTTCCATCCTAAAAAAAACTAATGAGTTTTTCGACTAGACTTACAACTGCATTTAAGATGGCCAAGCCCAAGTATCTCGGACATAGGGATCAAACAAATAAATACCAAGGTAAGGAAGAGAGGAAATTTTAGACAAGTTTCATGAGGAATCAATCTTCATTGTTGGTGAAAGCCAAGCCATATGGAATGTTAAATGGAGATCCTAGGTCTAGAATAACACACAGACTGAAATTGCATAAGGACCGTTAACTATTTCTTTTTTTTTTTGGATAAGAAACATATCTGTATTGATAAAAAAAGAGAAACAAAAAGAGAAACAAACTAGAGGCTGGGGTAGAGGGAACCCCACCAAACAAACTAAACAACCGCTTCCCAATTGTTCATAAACATGGAAAGGTTGTAATTACAAAAGAATTTACTATAAGTGATGCACCACCGAGAGGTCGTGTGTTGTACATTCCTACAAAAAAAACCAAAAGTAGTCGACTTATCTTCAAACATGCGAGAATTCCTTTCCAGCCATAGACTCCATAGGAGAGCCCTTGAAGCACACATCCAAATAAACTTAGCCTTTTTAGGAAGAGTCCACCCGTGAAGCACTTCAACCATCCAATCATCTATCATTTTTGGGAAGCAAATAGAAATTTCAAAGGTGTTTAAGAGGAGACACCAGTTCTTTTCCGCAAAAGAACAATGCAGAAAAATGTGATCTATGTTCTCACTGTGATTCAAACAAAAGGAGCAGACCGAGGGGGATAACACCCAATTCTTGCACTTTTTCTGTAGATTCTCATGAGTATTAAGGCTTCTATGAGCAAGAGACCAAAGGACGACTTTGATCTTCTTTGGGACCTTGAAGTTCCATATTGCCGAGATGAGGGGTGATCTCAAAGATGGGCTATGATCCAACAGCTTCAAACGGGCCGAGCGAGTAGAGAACTGACCATTTTTTCTAGGAGGCCATAAAATCCGATCCTCCCCCTCACCCAATCGCACCACATCGACAACTTGGATAAGATTTATCCAGTTTTCAAGCTCCCAATCAAAAAGACCTCTACGCAGACCTAGATCCCAATCGTTCTCATTAGCATTCCAACATTCCATGACTGTGGCTTCCTTTTTTGTAGATAGATTGAAAATGTCAGGGAACCTCTTCTGGAGAGAGTCATTCCCAATCCAACTGTCTGACCAGAATTTAATACGATTCCCTTTCCTCGTCTTGAACTTAAGGAATTTGGAAAAAAACGAGTTGTTCTTGAAAATATCGAACCACGGTCTTCC
>NW_019104537.1:1122576-1142178 GCF_001995035.1 Momordica charantia | reverse complement strand
AATTAAGGAAGATGAGCTATCTCCACCAAGCCTTATGAATATCAAAAAAAAAAAAGGTCTAACAATTTCTTAGTTGTTTAATGTTAAGGAATGTGGGATGGGAAATTGAGAGGGGTTTGTTCATATTTCCCCTTTTGAAGTTAGCTAACAATACCATTGTTTCTTATAAAACATCTAAATAATGTCAAGACTTAAAGTCCAGAGGGAGAAGTGTTCCTCAACGGGTATAAATTGCGCAAGGGTAAACATAGGAGACAAGCTAATATATTTGCTTGCAAGGGTACTTCTTTTCCTATGTCGTACTTAGGCATGCCTTAAAGCCATAACCCTATATTGTCTTAATTATGGCATCCAATGGTTAATAAGTTTCAAAAAAGACACTCATCCAACAGAAAAGTCTTTTTCTCTAGGGAGAAGGCTCACCTTGATCAAGTCAGAAGGAGCAAAATTCTTTTATACTTTTTACCTCTTATAAAATTCTAAGGTCAGTGAAGGATAAGTTGAAGAAGGGTCCACAGAGACGTTTTTGTGGGTAAGGGAAGGATTAAAGACGAAGGTGGTCACATTTAGTGAATTAGAGTGTTGTAACAAAACCTTGCGAGGAAGGTGATTTAAGGATTGAGAACTTCGAGAGTAAGAATTTCATCTTTCTCGCTTAATGGTTGTGATAATTCCTGCTAGAACTTCAACCCTCCTTGTGGCACCAAGTAATTGTGAGACGGGACTCATTCAAATAGTAGGGATTTCAATTTAAATTCTACGAGCACTTCTAGAAACCCTAGAAAAGTAATCCCACTGCCACCCAAGCCTGTTGTCTTTCACAGAGTCAAACAACTTAATGTTGGGTTTGTAAGGTGAATGCAAACAAAGTCCGACATTGGCTAGGGAAGAGCATGATTCATGGTATATAAAAGAGAACAATTTTCTTCATTGATATGAGCCATTTTTGGTGAAACCAAAAGTAAAACCGTGAGGGTTATGCCCAAAGCAGACAATATCATACCATTGTGGAGATATGTGAGGTACTCAAGGTACCGCTGTCCTCAACACTTAATTCTTACTATTTTTTTTTTATAAGAAACGACACTTTCATTGAGAAAAATGAAAAGAGATACAAGAAGCACAAAAGGGACCTACAAAAATAGCCCAGAGAGAAGGAGACCGTTAAAGAAACGGACTCCAATCCAAAAGAATGAGGCCTAACGGATAATTACAAAAGGCCTTAAAAACATAGCCCCATAAAGAAGTATTAAATCTAATGAGATCTCATACATAGTCAACAGATCTCTCCACCTCCCTAAACAGCCTATTATTTCTCTCTAACCAAATACCCCAAAGAGAAGCCATAAAACAGGTCTGCCACAAAAAACGACCCCTTGTCTCGAAAAGAGGGTGTAACAACACCTCCTCCATCATCCCTCTACAATCTCTGGAACGGACCCAAGACAAGCCAAAGCAATTAAGGAAACGGAACCATACATCTTGAGCAAACTGGCAATTCCATAACAAATGCTCCAGATCTTCCGATGCATTCCTACAAAGAACGCACCACTACAGGCCAAGCAAAAGAGGACATCTTCTGGATACGATCTAAAGTATTGACTTTTCCAAGTAAAACTTGCCACCCGAAGAATTTAATCTTCTTCGAAATCTTAATCTTAATTCTTACTGTAAAGGGTGGCTAATGCAAAAACATGACAACAAAATAAACTAGACACTGATCTTACTGTATATTTCAGATGAAATGATCATTGCTAATAACATGATTCAACAGAGATCCCTACATGCATCATAGTCAATATTTGCCCTATCTGGGAGATGGTTAGAAGATGAATACTTATCCATCCATTGCCCCTTCTTCATTTGATTTCAAGGGAGCTACCAACCTCTTCCTTGATGATGGTTTTGCCATCAAATTATTTTTCCTCCAAGGAGTAATGACAATACTTTGGTTACTTGAAATTTGGAGAAATGTTGTGTCTGCCGCTTTCTAAAATATTTGAAAGTTAATAAAACAAATTCATTTTCATAGGTATAACATTCCAGATAGTCTTAAACTTAATTGCATCCCTTTGGAAGGTGTTAACTCAATGCCCTCTTTCACACTTAATTTCCCTTTCTTTCATTACGACTAGTTGAAAGTTTTTTTCACAGTGCTCAACCCTTTGAACAGTTATTCATAAAACAACATTGCAGAATAAAAGAAAGTATTAGGATGCAACTTATTATACTAGAAATAAATACTAAATTGGGGCCTTTTTCCAACAGGAAGAATTATGCTTCTGTTTGACGATATGTTAAGTTGAGAGAGAGAGTGTGTGTGTGTGTAAAAAAATGTCCGAAGACAAAAAATCAGTCCAACAAAATCCAGCACACTGAACTAATACGATAAAGGGAGATTAAGTCTAGCCACAGAATTGCATGCTAGATTTTGTCTGATGGAATCTTCAATTAAACACTGGCACGGGTTGAATTATGAATCATTAAATAATAACAAAAAAAAAAGGTTCTAGAGGTTTGATGTGTGCAACCCAACTTGCCTTAGAAATTGCCTTCAAATCTGGTCGCTTAGATTTGTTCTTTGCGTCTTCTACTGGAGCCACCTTCTGTACATTTAAAATAATAAGATGAATGTGGAAAATCATGCTGACAGGCCATATGATAACCTGTCTCGCTTAGACGGATATTTTTGGATTGAAAGAAAGACAGCCAGCCCCAAATAATCCGAAACATAAAGATGAGAGAATGATTTGAAACCACGGGGAAAAATCCCAATTCAAAGTTTAATGAGGTATCTATAAATTATTGGTGCTTCGATTATCTTACATGTGATAAGTAATGGACAGACGATTCCTTTCGTAGGTTAACTCAGATAAGGACTATTTATGACTTGCATGAATTGCAGAAGACCTGACACAAATGCCTACCTTAGATTTTGACCCTTTGGAAGCTTTTTCAGCTACTTCGGCTTTCTTGCACCTCTTTTCCTCCTCCTTTTGGTTCAGATGAACAAACAAAAACCAACAGTCAGCTGACTACAAACTTCAAACAAATCTTCAAAGTGACATTTCCCCACGCGACAAACCTGTACGAAATGAAGATAGTGCTTGTTGAACAACCTGAGAGTCTCCTTCACCTTGACATGGTCACTCTTCTCAACCAAACTAGCCGGAGCGCCATCAACAAGGGCTTTACTCTTTTCCGGTGAACACATTTCCCTCGGCTCACTCGCGTTGTCGTCTTTATGTTTAGTCACATCTTTGGATACCGAAACAACATTGTCATTGTCATTATCTTCCGCCGTCTTGCCCCCATCACTCACAGCATTACGCCGACTTCTCACCTGGTCATTCGTCTTCTTCCTTTTGCTCGCGCTGTCGGGCTTGTCAAGGAGCTCTACTCTCTGACGCACTAGTTGCTCCTTCTCTGCCAACAGCTTAATCTGGATTCGAGCACTCGTCCTCCTCGGGGGAGACGGCTCCACTGAATCTCCCTTCGGTGCTGCAACTTTAGCATTCTTCCGCCCATGCGTGGGTACTCTACTACGCTTCGGCTTCTCCTCAGTATCAACCGGAGAATGCAGCTCTCCATTAGCGGCAGAGCGTAGCACCCGCGACTTCACCACCATGTTTGAGCTCAAAAAGTCATCAATCTGCAAGAATACACAACAACAACAACGGATGAATAAAGCAAAAGCTAAAACAAACGAAAGGAAAGTGAAAGGCGCCATTGAAGAAGAGGGAGAAGTAGCGGAAATACGCACAGGAAGTGGTGAATGGCGAGTTGAAATGCAGCGAGAAGAGGATCGGACCAGTGGAGGCTCCGAGCGTAGAGGTAGAAGAAGAAGAAGAAGAAAGGGTTTAGTTTAGGGATTCAGAAATGGCGCGAGCAGTTGAGAGTGAGAGAGCGGCTGGAAAAGGGAGTGGGGTATTCAATTCATTTCTACAGCTGCAGTCCCGATGGATGTACGGACAGTGATTCGTGATTGGTGAGTGGGCGAGTTTCGCGCTGCATTTCGTGTGCCAAATTCGGCGATTCCCGCTTCCCATTTTTCGATCGTCCCCTCGTAGTTCCTGAAGGGAAGAGAGAGAGCCGGTCATCATTGGACGACGACAAACAGTGGAACCCCAATACTACGGTTCGAACCGGACACTTTTCCATTTAATTGCAATTCTATTTTTAATTTCGTTTTTTTTTTCTGACTCGTTTTTAAAATATATACTCGATTTTGTAAATCCCTCCATCTTTTGTCTTTTGAAATTTCTCTCGTTAATTTTTTATTAATTATTTAAGGAAATTTTATCTATTTATAAATCTAATATTTAAGTTGTTATTGCAAGTTTTTTTTTAAAAAACAAATTTGCTCTAATCCTTGAAAAAACCGACCTGGAAGAGACGACCATTTTTTGGTTTTAAAAACAAATTATTAAAAAAATTAGCTATGCATCATGTTGGCACCATGTGTTTTATGATCGTCGACTATATGTTGAGGTGGTTTGGTCGTCTAAGAGACGAAAGTGGTGGTCCAAAATTAAAATATCTTTATATTTTTTTAATACGTTTCAAATAAGGATTATTTCAAAAATAATATTTAAATAATACATTATTTCAAACAAAAATCCACATTATTTGCCTCTTTTTGCTCCTCCCTACTTTTATTCTCATCAACACGACATCTTTTAGAGATTGTTTCATAGAGTGTTGAGTTTGACATCTTAAACCAACTCTATATTTGGTTTATGAGAACCGCTTTTTTAGTATAGTCACGTGGGCAACTCACTTTATAAGTGATAAGTTGCTTGTGCAGTGTATGCAAACTCTGTGCACGAACATACTCAATTATGCTATAATCCTCTTTTAAATTTTATAGTTTCTTTCACATTTCTTTTCATACTTAATCAACTTAATCCAGACAAGTTTCATTTAGTTGTTACGTCATTCTATATTCTTCCACGTAAACTTTCCGATTAAAATAGATATTTGCTGAAAGAATGTGTTTGAAACGTTTATGAAAGATAAATGGTAGTATCGAAACTTTTGAAACACAGGCAAAGACAAAATTAAGGGGTATTTTTTATAATTTAACCGAAAATATATAGAGTAGATATTGTCATAAATTAGTATGAAAAAATATTTAATATTTTTCCAATATATATTGCAAATCTTAAGTATATTGTAAAGAAAAACGTGGATGTCAATTTTAAATATAAAGTATATGGTGTAAAGAAAAATATGGATGCTGTGAAACACAAATAAAATAGACTTATCAAAAAGGTGATTGAAATACCAACAAATTTTAACAGCCTCGAGCCTCATAGACGATTATAACTCATACAATGGGTAAAGACAATTAGAACATACTGAAAAAGTGCACCATAATGAGAAAATGCAATGCAGTCAATCATCAACCATCACAAGTCCAATTAGTTGACCTGGATAACCAACGTCTTTGATTTATTTGAATTACTCATTCTACTTTATTTTTATGTAAATTTTTAAAATTAAAAATAAGATATTAATAATAATCAACCAAAAGGAGCATAGCCAAGCAGTAATATCTCAAATATGAGTTTGACCCTCATCCTACATGTTTTATTAAAAAAATAATTCAAAATCATAATCTAGATACATCTCGATAATATCAATAGAAAAAACTCAGACTCCTAAAATTGAGGATTAGAAGATTCTATTATACGCACCTAATAATTTGACAAGTGTTGACTTTTAACTTTTCCTATTATTTTATTAAAATTCATCAATTCATCGATATCTCTACCAGGTCACGTATCTTTTAGATTTTTTTGTTTCCCTCGTACAATCTCTCACTTTTTTTCCCATCTCCTCTCATTTTTCTCTCCCCTATAATATCTAGTGTTTTCTTTTTCTATCTAGCTTTAATGCATCCTCTCCCTTTTTAGTTGACCAATTTTATGCAAAAAAAATATACTATTTGCTACAAAAATGGCTATGAACACAACAACAAAAAAATTACATCTAAAATTAGAGAGCAATTAAGCATAAAATGAAGCAACAAAAGAAGAAAGAAAAATAAAATTAAGAGGTATTTTTTATAATTTAACCAAAAATATAGACTGATATTGTCGTAAATTATTATAAAAAATATTTAATATTTTTCCAATATATACAGCAAATCTTAAGTATATTGTGAAGAAAAATATGGATGTCAATTTAAAATATAAAGTATATATTGTAAAGAAAAATATGGATGCCGTGAAATACAAATAAAATAGCTACACATTTCAAAAAGGCGTATGAAATACCAACAAATTTTAACAGTCCGAGACCTCATAAACAAATATAACTCATATAATGGGTAAAGACAATTAGAACATATTGAAAAAGTGCACTATAACGAGAAAATGCAATGTAGTCAATCTTAGATCATCACAAGTCCAATTAGTTGACCCGATAACCACCGTCTTTGATTTATTTGAATTACTCATTCTACTTGATTTTTATGTAAATTCTAAAAATTAAAAATAAGATATTAATAATAATCCGCCACAACCAACATAGCCAAGCAGTAATTGTTATATATCTCAAATGTAAGTTTGATACCTCATCCTACATGTTTAATTAAAAAAATTAATCCAAAATCAAAATCTAGATACATCTCGATAATATCAAAAGAAAAAGCTTGACTCCTAAAATTAAAGATTAGAAGATTATGTTCTACCAACCCAATAATTTGACAAGTATCGGTTTTTAACTTTTCCTATTATTTTATTAAAATTCATCAATTCATCAATTCATCAATATGTCCGCCTGTATCTCTCACGTTTTTTTTGTCATCTCCTCTCCTTTTTCTCTCCCATATGATATCTAGTTTTTTTTTTCTATCTAGCTTTAATGCATCCATCATTTTTAGTTGACCAAATTTATGCAAAAATATACTATTTGCTACAAAATGGCTATGAACACACGAAAAAAAACACATCTAAAATTAGAAAGCAATTAAACATAGAATGAAGCAACAAAATAAGAAAAAATAATAAAATTAGGAGGTATTTTTTATAATTTAACCGAAAATATATATCGTAGATATTGTCGTAAATTATTATAAAAAATATTTAATATTTTTCCAATATATATTGCAAATATTAAATATATTGTAAAGAAAAACATGGATGTCAATTTAAAATATAAGTATATTGTGTAAAGAAAAATATGGATGTCGTGAAATACAAATAAAATAGCTACACCTGTCAAAAAGGTGTCTGAAATACAAAAAACAGACTTTATAAACAGTTAACTCATAAAATGCGTAAAGACAATTAGAACATACTGAAAAAGTGCACCATAATGAAAAAATGCAACGTAGTCCATCTTGGATCATCACAAGTCCAATTAGTTGATCCTAGATAACCACCATCTTTGATTTATTTGAATTACTTATTCTACTTGATTTGTATGTAAATTTTTAAAATTTAAAATAAAATATTAATAATAATCGGCCAAAACCAGAATAACCGAATAATAATTGACATATATCTCAAATACGAGTTTGATCCATTACCCTACATGTTTAATTAAAAAAAATCCAAAATCAGAATCTATATACATCTCGATAATATCAAAAGAAAAAATTTGACTCCTAAAATTTAGGTTTAGAAGATTTTGTTCTACGTACCTAATAATTTGACAAGTGTTGGCTTTTAACTTTTCCTATTATTTTATTAAAAATTCATCAATTCATCGATATCTCTGCCACATATATTTTTAGTTTTTTTTTGTCTCTCCGTACAATCTTTCACTTTTTTTTCTCTCCCCCTATAATATGTAGTTTTTTTATATATATAGCTTTAATGCATCCCCTTTAAGTGACCAATTTTATGCAAAAATATACTATTTGCTACAAAAATAGCGATGAACACAAAAAAGTTACATCTAAAATTAGAAAGCAATTAGGCATAGAATGAAGTGACAAAAGAAGAAAAAAAGATACTTGTTTAAGTGTGGGACTGCTATATTTTGGAAAAAAATGACATTCTAAAAAAAAAATTAGCAAATGGAGGAAAAGATAAGAGATGCATCACAGAATACTAAGTTGGTAAAAGTATGTTAACATTTTATATTCAATAATAAATCAAAGAAATATTACCTTTGCGAATATATATATATATATATATAAAATGATAGGATATGAATAGTTTTGTCTTTATTTATAAAATTTTAAAACTATAGAATTTAAATAGGGGAATAGCAAACTCTCTACCTGAACATACTCAATTCTGCTCTAATCCTCTTTTAAATTTTATAGTTTCTTTCACATTTTTTTTTCATACTCAATCAATTTAATTTAATTCAAACAAACTTCAATTAGTTGTTACGTTATTCTATATTCTTCCACGCCAGCTTTCCATTTAAAATGAATGTTTGCTGAAAGAATGTATTTGAAACATTTATGAAAGATAAATGGTAGTATCGAAACTTTTGAAACATAAACAAAGACAAGATTAAGAGATGTTTTTTATAATTTAACCGAAAATATATACAGTAGATATCGTCGTAAATTATTATATTGCAAATCTTAAGTATATTGTAAAGAAAAACATGGATGTCAATTTTATCGTGTAAATAAAAATACGGGAAATACAAATAAAATAGCTACACCTATCATAAAGGTGTTTGAAATACCAAAAAATTTTAACAGCTTCGGACCTTATAAACAATTATAACTTATACAATGCGTAAAGACAATTAGAACATACTAAAAAGTGCACCAGAATTGGAAAATGCAATGTAGTCAATCTTAGATCATCACAGGTTCAATTAGTCGATCCCGATAACCACCATCTTTGATTTATTTTAATTACTCATTCTACTTGATTTTTATGTAAATTTTTAAAAATTAAAAATAAGGTATTATTAATAATCCGCCGTTGTGCCTAAAAAAAGAACCAAAACCAGCATAGCCAAAAAGTAATTGACATATATATCAAATATGAGTTTGATCCCTCATCCTACATGTTTAATTTAAAAAATAATAAAAAATCAGACTCTAGACAGATCTCGATAATATCAAAAGAAAAAACTTGACTTTGGTTAAAAGCCATGCACTCTATCAGCTAAGCTAAGATGGCTTCTTGCTATGTTGGATTTCTAATTGTTCTTGTCACTTTTATTTATTGGTATTTTGTAAAAAATATTTAAAATTTATTTATAATTATTTTGCTTTTGTCTTATTTTAATTAAACATATCTGGAATTATAAAAAGGCAGAGAATCGATAACAAGGAAAACAAATATTATCGTCTGGGTGCGCCAAAAAATAACAAGAAGCCGGAAGATAATTTGTCGTTATACTGGTTATGTCATTGAATGATTTAGACAGAAATTCAATATATATCGCGCCGTCTGTGGGAATCGAACCCACGACCACATGGTTAAAAGCCATGCGCTCTACCAGCTGAGCTAAGACGGCTTGTTGTTACGATGGGAGCTCATATTATGATATAGATTTATTACATATTTCTGTTTGCCGTTTTTTTTAAGATTTAAAAGGAAAAGGGCAAAAAGAATTGTACGTGAATTATAGAATCATCGAATTATTCATAGGTTGGCTATATCAATGCTTAAAGATTCACAATTTACCAACATAGATGCTTATTAAGTTAATTCAAGCATAGAGTTAAACACCTAAGATATCTATTACTATTTCAAACGTGATAGTAGTTTCAACTTTGAAATAACTAAAAAGAAACCTAATCTAAGAAATTTAATAGAAGAACAACAAATACGTTTTAACTAACATGCAATTTTGTTATGTTTATTAAGACTAAATGTTAAGTATCGTCATTTGTTTGATTAGAAAATTGACCAACACTGTTAACCTCGACTCGACATTGAGAGCGACTCGAAGGATGATCTGAAAAATGAACCAGGCTGGTGACCTGCAAAACATAACACACAATCTGATGCCTAAATGAGTATCTGACCGAACTAAACTCAAGAGAGGATCTAGGATTCACGCGTACCTTCGAACGAAGCAAATAAGTTATATTTATAGGATATGTCTCCAACCGTGTTTCCAACAAGGCCTCAACGGTATTTTAAAGTTGTCGTGAAATGCAGCGTGATGTCGTGGAGTCTATCGGAGACGAGGTTGAGCTGAAGCAAGATCAATTGATTCAACCAATAGTTGGGAACGAGATTTCAATTAAGCTTGATCGGCTTGAACACCAAGGAGGTCGGCTCGATCATAGGAAATAAGATCGATGTGGTACAACCTGAACCGTAGCATCGCATGTCACATGTAATCTCTATAATCCAATTGTTATGTGCCACGTGTATAATTTTAAAGTTTAGTTTTTTGAGTGTTTAGGCTTCAAAAAGTAAAATTGTATATGAATTTTGATGGTATTATTGAGGATTACATAATAAAAAAAATGTTTTATATAACTCAACTGGCCAGTGAGACGAGATAATTACTAAGATTTTGTTTTTAAATAAATATCTTGTTTTATTAAACAAATGTTTATTTAATTACTTAATTTATAAGGTATAATTATCTCAAATATATATATATTAGGGGGTGAATAGAGAATAA
The DNA here is from genome assembly GCF_001995035.1 of Momordica charantia. The sequence goes on along the minus strand of NW_019104537.1, from coordinate 1,131,609 downwards.
TACGTATATATATATTAAGTACATGTATATATAAAAATGATAATATAATTATTTTCGTGTGTACATATAAATATTTAAAAGAATGGCATGGGACAGGAAACGGGGAATACGAGGTGGTGCGGAAAATTTTTCTCATATCTGCCCCACGGAAATTTAAACGGAGATTTTCCACCTCATGTAAGTGGGTCTACGTGGGAACGATGCTCCATATAAAAAATTAACAATCATACTAATACATGTATTGATTGTTATCATTTTTAACCACACATGAGTTTAGCTCATAGTGATAATTGACATAACAAGCCTTTAACCCAGAAGTTATGAATTCGAACCCTCCACTCCCACTTGTTGTACAACCTCAAGGGAATGAGTAAGTGTTAACAACGAGTTAACTGTTCATATTGGGTGATGGATACCTTTTTAGTCTATATGCTCACTTGTTAATAAATTATTGTTACAATTTTAATAGGAATAAAATAATGATATACAATTTTGTGATATCCAAAATTTGTATCTAAATATTTAGAAATAGACTGTAAATTAATAAATATGAAGATGAGGTTTCGAAAAATGAAAATACCGTTAAATTTGAGGTAGCGACGATATTTTCAGATATCTCACGACAAAAGACGTGTCAATCGGTTAATCGAGGCAACGGCAGCAGCAGAAACGCCATTTAGAACGGGTCCGAATCTGCATCATTGGCCGCGGTTCCATCGCCTCGCCTATCTTTACAGACAAGAGAAGGCGAGGATGGAGAAGTCATTTCACCATAAATAACAACGCTTAATAAATAAATTGGGAATTATTATTATTATTATTATTTTGAAAGGTAAATTTGGGAATTTTATGAGCCATCATCGGTTGTGTCGGTCGGCATGTCAGCCTGACCCACCAATCCACTCATCAAAATCCCACAATTCGGATTCATGGCTAAGAAAAAGCCACGCAATTATTTACTGTAGAAGCAATATAAATAAAGAAACAAAAAGGAAAATGAAAAAATAAGAAAAATAAAGGGCGTGCCATTTGGCAGTTGATTTTTATAAATATTTAAAATATAAAATAAATTCCGAAATTACCCGACAGGTGTGTAAAATACAAAACATCATTTGCCCCCGAAGAGAGCGGCCTCGCGGTCAGTTTCAGGGGAATTTTTACTGTTGAACGGTGGTCGAGTGGAGACGGAGAGGCAAATTTCTAGATTCAAAACCTAAATTGCAGTTTTTTATTGTCATTATTGAGAAGAAATTTGCGTCTGTTCATCGTAATTATGATCAGTTTTGGAATCGACTCAGACTGTTCGTGACACTGTTTCGGACGTTACAGTTTGCTGATTGGAGGTTTTTTTTTCCCTTCTTCTCAATTTCTGCCTTGTTTTCCAAGGCATGAATTGAACATTCTCATCCCGAAAACATCTCTCTCATATCAAGAATCTTACTGTCTTTTGCTTTTACGAAATTGTTTTCTCTCAGGTATTATTGTCGGTGTGGCTCCCCCCTTCTTAAGCAACTGGGGTACACTCGTTGAGCTCTACCATTCGTTGCTTCTAAACAATGGGGAAGAATAAAGAAGTAATTCGGCTGGAGCGTGAATCCGTCATTCCGGTGTTGAAGCCGAAGCTGATAATGACCTTGGCTAATCTAATTGGTTCGAGCCTCTCTCCCCTTTCAAATTGAAGCTCTTCTTTTAAGGCCAATATCATCTTGTGATTTACGGGTTTTTGCGTTTTCATGGATTTTATGGGTTATATACGTTTTTAGATTGTGTTATGTTCAGTCAGCAGATAGCTTTTATATAATTTCAATTATCCGTAATGGATATCCATATCATTAATTTTGTCCAGCAATCTGCTGTGCCATTGTATGATTCAATGCCTGCGTCTCTCCGCACTCCAATCTGCCCATTTCTGTCAATTTTGTTGCAACATCCATTTTGAGTAGGCTGGTGCTTGTGTTCTATTTCTACTGCAATTATTGTTGTCCACAATACTTTTGATGTGAACCATTTTCCTTGGCCCATTACTTTTGGTTTTGGGAAGAGTGTGCCCGAGTGGATGTATAAGAATGGTCACTATTCATTAATTTTTTCCTGACCTACGTGCTAAACTGAGATGAAAGATCCTAGAGAATTATGTTCCATTTATAATGGTGTAATCCACAGCTTTTAAGTTGCTAATCATTTCCTTGTTTTCTAGAACATAGTTCTGATCGGGCCGAATTCTTGAAACTCTGCAAGAGAGTCGAGTATACAATTCGAGCTTGGTATCTTCTACAATTTGAGGATTTGATGGTACTATTCTATGTTTTTCCCCGTCTCCAAGGGTAGAAGACCTTCGTCCACTACTAGTATTATGCTTGTGAGCCTGTATTGACTTGTATATCTGTTTCAGCAACTCTACTCTCTTTTTGATCCTGTTCATGGAGCCCAGAAGTTGGAGCAGCAGCATCTATCCTCTGAGGAAATTGAAGTGCTAGAACAAAATTTTCTATCATACTTGTTTCAGGTTTTACCACTTCCGCCACTTCCACAACTTCTTCTATTTTGTTTGCAGCAATAATTAGTTTCTCAATTTCAAACTGAGACTTGGGAGAATGAGATACTAAAATCCTACAAATTTTTTGACAACTAAATATTGTAAGGTTACGTGGATGTATCGTGAGACTGCTCTTAAGTTTGGCCCAAACACGTCACAGATATTAATAAAACCTATTTCTCAATTACTGTCTATGAAATATGGATAAGGAATTATGCAAGTATTTAGGTATTTGATATACCATTACTTTATGCCATTTCTAACTTGAGAAAGGCAATTTGCATATACTAACATACGTGATCATTTGTTTCTTGCTTGAATGGCTGTGTGGTTACTGAATAACCAGATTAAATCTTGTCCAGATTGAAATGAGGAGTATGAGGAATGGGCAACGAACGTTTGATAAATATTGTGAAATAGAATATAAATGCATTAGTGCAATGTTACAGACCCCACTAACAAGTTGTGGCATTTTGATTCACTATTGAAGTTGAACTCAAATACATTGTTTGAAATGTGTTTCTTTGGTTTCTGCTTCACTCGATCGATATTTTTGTAGAAATCTCACTGAGATTCAATTTGATGAGTTGGTTTCCCTCTTAACACTACTTCTAAGTGTAGATATCAACAGTTTTTTTAATGATAGGTTTCTTTTTTGACCTGATCCATCGAGGGAGTTCTCATGTAATTCTTATTTTAAGCATAATTTTTGCTTCTTCCAAACTTGTACTTATGACGTTTCATGTGACTTTATGCAAAGTACAAGGCCTCATATTTTGCCCGTTTCCCTCATGAGATATCTTTGCAAAATTTATTTAGAAATGATGAGTGATTGTTTTTTTCCTATATCAATTATGCTTGGTTAATTTAGTTTAAGGTTCTAAAGGAGCTTGAATTAGGATTCAGTATTTCTATAACAGTATTGCGTCATCCTGTAAGGATGATTTTGAGGGGAAGGTGTTAGTGAGAAGTAGACTTCGACAAATTGCATGTCTTTGCTGTTCTTTGGACATTTTGATGGAAAAAATATTTTTTTTGAGGACTTCAAAACTTCTTCCGATTCCAAAAGAGCTTTGTGGCTACACTATGAATTAGGAATGTTCAATACATGTTCTGCTCTTGTTTGGTCTCAAGGTTGGAGTGTAACTCTTAAGTTAGCTTATTATTATTAAGGATGTCTTATCCTCTGGTCTCTGGCTTTCTGCATAGTGTATACATGATTGTGCTCCCTTTTTTCAGTAAAATTTCTGCCGCTTATAGACAGAAGGAAGCATTTTGTTGTCAGATGATGGATTGGGCTTGCCTTGTTTGGTTTCTATAAGAGTGGAAACTTGTGATTAACCTTGGAAATAGGTTGGATTCCATGGGTTTCTGTTTATGCTTTATGGTTAAAGGTCTGAGACTTTAGGTTGTAACGTGAAATTATTGTCATGCGTTAACCACCATGGTTTGCCCTGTTTGTATTGGGGCATATGAAAAATAGGGACTTCGGTAAAATGAGTTAAAATATTATGGTGGCAACCTACCTAAAATATTAAAATTTTATGAGTTTCTTGATAACCAAGTGGTGTAGGGTGTTGTCTTTAGTAGAAATGCACATAAACTAGCTTGGACACTCATTTATATATATATATATGTATACATGTTGAATAATGAGACAACAATACCTGTTGGGTAATTTCAAAATATCTCTTAAATTTTTATGCAGGTTATGGAAAAGAGCAATTTCAAGATAACAAGTGATGAGGAGATCGAAGTTGCACTTTCAGGGCAATATCTCCTAAATCTTCCTATTACAGTTGATGATTCCAAGGTTTGTATTTAATCATGCATGTCTTAATATCTCAAATGCGAAATTAACATGAAAAAGACGAAAAAATTATTTCAGATGTGAATATAATATTCTTTCTTCAAGATCTAGTATTAATTAATTTATTTTTGTTAGACAATGACCTTTAGAAGAATATCTTGGTGGAATGCTCTAATTCATATGTGAATATGATAATATTCTTCGTACTATCTTCCTTGTTTATGATCTTATGTTTATCCCTTTACTTTGTAGCTGGACAAGGTTCTTTTAAAGAAATATTTCGCTACACATCCTCAACCCCACCTACCAGACTTTGTTGATAAGGTATATACTTCAATTAGCACATAACTTCCGAAGCTTATTAGCACATAACTTCCGAAGCTTTAAAGTTTCTTCAATTTGATTTTAAAAGGTTGTTCTTGACTCTTGAGCTTTCCAATTATTATGTTTGCGATTTGTGATTTAGTTGCCAATATCTGGCTCTATTTCCTCCCTTCAACCCCCATATTTTTGTAGGTCTGACTATCTACGCAGAGATCCATTGAAATGGAAATCAGGCTAGAATCATAGTTCTGAACTACCTTTGTTGTATTTTTAAAGTTTGTCGTGTGTTGTGCAAAATGTGTTGTACATGGTTAGGGGATGTTGTTTATAGTTTTATGAATGGGGTGTTCATGAACGGTATAATCCTTTGCAATCGTTTAACCCTATACTCACTATAAATAAATACAAGCCTCTGTCTCTCATTCATCTGTATCATTTTTTTGTCAGTATGTCATCTCTAACCGAGAAATTCGAATCTCTCTCTCTCATATGTATCATTTTTTGTCAGTATGTTGTCTTTAGGCGAGGAATTGGAATTGATCGAACAACTGATTTCTTTTTCATGGAGAAAGTAGACATGCTTATTGGAAGATTTTGGGCATATCTTTTAAGGTTAACAAGGTAAGTTAATACTTGAAATCAATAAATAATTTATTTCATTTACCATTTTTTAGTTGTAGACGTGTTGATAACTATGGGTATGTTTGGTTGATGATTTGAAAACAGAAATTTGAAAATAAGGGATTCAATGAAAAACATAGCTGTTTTCTATGTTTTTGGTAGAAGTTTTGAAATTGAATCTCAATTTAAAAATATAAAACATTTACATGTTTAGTTGTAGACGTGTTGATAATTATGGGTATGTTTGGTTGGTTATCTAAAAATAGAAATTTAAAAACAAGGGATTCAATGAAAAAGAGAGTTGTATTCTATGTTTTTAGTATTATTAGATATGTATTTGGTAGCAGTTTTGAAAATTGAATCTCAATTTAAAAAAATTGTTCAAGTTGTTTAATAATATATTTGTAAACTAGTGATGGTTACCACTTACCATCTAATATTTAGTTTAATCTAAAATATCATTAATTAATAAATTAACATATATGTTATAAATTTGGTAGATTTATTATTTTACAATATTATATAATTTATAATTATTATATTTTACATGTTTTATTTTTGATAACATGAAATAGTATATTTATCAAAGTTTTATTTATTTATTTTTAAATGTAATTTGATATTTTAATGCTTTAAAATCAAAACTTAAAAATATTGAAAAATGAAAATATTATGTTAAAATCAACTTAAAAAACAATCTACCTAACACATTTTCACGAAATCCATGTGATTCAGGGAATCTGGAAACAAGAGACGACATTTGGATTGTATACCAAAGAAGCCCTATATAATTTGAACTATTTTATTTGTGTTCGTGAAACACTTAACATCACTAAATTATGTTGCATAATTTTGTTAGAATAGGCCGCAGATCTTGCCAATTGCCATCATCAATAGTTCATAGTTGGGTATCATGAAAAGTAGATTAACTCGACTTTCGAAATTTGCTTTTACTATAAAACTAGTGCTTGAACACCATTTAAAGAATTTCTGTTTTTTGTCCTTTTGATTTGTGTTCTTGCAGGCTGGAAAAGATTTTCTCCAGACGGCCAAGTAGACGGCATATGGGAGATAGGAAGAAGAATGATGATATTCCTCCTGATGCTGATAATGCCGATTTATATGTTGAACGAATTCGTCTGGAGAATATGGAATTGAGGTTGTGCATAGTTTCTTACAATTGATGCCTGAATGCATTTGGATCATGCTTATGTTTATGAATTTTGCATCCTTACCAATTTTAGACCTTGGACCAACACATTCGGGGCTAACATCAAATTTTCAGCCTCCCAAAGTGGTCATTCTCATTGAAGAAATGAAGCTTGAACTTGTTCTGTCTAATGTTATATCAATCCTTTAGGCCATTGAATATCATAGATACATGTGGTATTATCATGCAGGCTTTGTTCTTTTTAGTTTTGTATAAGTTTTGCAGGCTTCGACTTCCTTTGGAACTGTGATAAATGTCAGTTAATATTGGATCAACTTCGTTCTTTCCCCATTACTATCTTTTTCCTCTCCATTATTATTGTTTATACATATATATCTTTTTGACAAGGAAACAGAAACTTTCATTGATAAAATGAAAAAAATACAAAAGATTCATCACATGTTGTCTGGGGGTTAGTTAAGACTAAGAAAAATGTAGTCACTCATTTAACTTCCTAGTTCTTTTCAGTACTACTTACTTGAGGTCAGACATGATATCCTAATGTCTTCATTTCATGAATGGAGAGGATTAATGACTTAGAAAAGGAAAAGAGAATAGAGTTTCATATTGTTCCATCTGAAATTTGTTCTTCTTTCCTTTTGGAAGATTTAACTCCCTAAATTTTTCTTCGTGTCTTTACAGTGCTCGCAATATGCTGGGCAAGATTACTATTCAAGAACCTACCTTTGATAGGATTATTGTAGTTTACAGGTACTGATCTATTGCTTGGAACTATGGTGCATCATTCTTTTTTTGAAATTACATTTTAAAAGAAGTTGAGTAGGATCTGATTACCATGTTTCATCCTTTTTTTGGCTAACTGAATTGGAAGTCTTGGTTCAAGGTCATACTGAGGGGTCTATTTAATTACATTGTGGAGTTTGTAGTCTTTATTGACCTGAAGGGTATAAATCGATGAGTTTGCCTTGCTATTATAACGATGTTAATCAGTTACATATTAGTGGAAATGTCATTAGACTTTTATTACTAATAATAATCAGCAAGCTTTTCAGATTTTGTATGGAAGAGTATCTATTGCCATTCTACTGATTCTTTATTAAAATGTGTTTTTCTATTATTCTGAAATATAGTTCGTTGACATGTAAAAGGTATGGTAATTATTCAGGCGAGCAAGTACAAAGTCTAAACCTGAACGTGGAATATATGTCAAGCATTTTAAAAACATTCCAATGGCTGATATGGAAATAGTACTTGTAAGTTAATGCTCTCTATTTTTTAGGTCTGTGTCTATGGTTGTCTGTCTTTTTCTTTTTCTTTTTAATCTTTTTTCCTTTTGACAAGTATGTGTTTAGTTGTTGAAGTTAATTATCATTCTCTTTTGATTCGTGAAAAGTAACTTTTTGTGACAGCCTGAAAAGAAAAATCCGGGACTGACTCCAATGGACTGGGTTACGTTCCTTGTATCGGCTATAGTTGGGCTGGTTAGTTCTGAGGAAGATTACGTAATGTAATATTGTTGTTATTATATTCTTAATATTGTTGTTTATTTGTTCTTACTGTGTATATTTTTAGGTTGCTGTTGTGGGTTCAATTGAAATGCCCAAGGCTGATTTTTGGGTCATTGTCGCTGTTCTCTCTACAGTTATTGGTTACTGTGCAAAGACATATTTCACGTTAAGTACCATTCTTTATTCTATGCTTAGTTAATATAGATAATTAACTTGTAAACCTACGTATTGCCTCTGCTTGCTTATTAGTATAAAATATAAATGTCTGATTGACCATTTTTTGGATGGTTCCAGGAAGATAGTTTCTACTTTGCAGCAATATGTTAATGATTGTGTACCTTAATCATGCTATGGTTCATTTTCGATGCTGAATCTAGCTGCAGAGATAGTGGACTCTGCTCTTCTTGATTTGACATAGCCCTTGATCCCTTGCTATGTGTTTTACACTTGTATAACTTGCAACTGGGAGGCCGTTGCAAATAATGCACTTGCTTTGATTTTCAGTTCAGTACTTTCTTGATTTCTCAAATGCTTGTAACAGTTTTGGGCCATTCTTCTTAAACCAATAGGTTTCAGCAGAACTTGGTTACTTATCAGAACTTAATTACACAATCAATGTATGAAAAACAGCTGGATAGCGGAAGGGGTACACTTCTTCATTTGTGTGATGATGTGATCCAGCAGGAAGTAAGTATTTTATGAATTTCTTGTCTGTCAAATGTGAGTATCATATGCGGACACGCATATTACTTTCTACATTTGAGAAAGTCTATATTTTTATTTTGACCATTTTTTTTATTCCATCTCTCTCTGAATCTCTGAAAGGAGTTGACACTCTTTTGTGGGTTTGTATCCTGGAAATTTTTTCTCTTTCAATGAAAGGTTGTTTCTGGTTAAAACGCAGAGAGAAAATAATGGTGAATGTGTATATAATAATTGCTCTCTCTGTGAAATTATTCTGTAGATGCCTATTGGACTAGTTTTTCCTCTGGGGTTTGAAGGTTGAAAGGTTGTCTCTGGTTAAAACGCAGAGAGAAAATAATGGTGAATGTGTATATAGTAA
>NW_019104537.1:1112298-1122436 GCF_001995035.1 Momordica charantia | reverse complement strand
TGTGTAGTAAAGCCCACCAAGAAGCTAGATGCTTAATATTCACACAAAGAGAATCTAACAAAATCAACTTATCTTAAAAAAGCCGACTATTCCGTTCCTTCCATATCGACCATAAAAGAGCCCGGGCCGCACAATTTCCAAAGAACCCAAGCTTTGCCCTTGAGCTGCCTTCCTCCATAACCTTCAGCAATGAAATCCTCAATTCTTCTAGGAGTACAGAGAGAGAAATCTAGCAAAGAAGCTATAAACTCCCAAACTTTGGACACAAAAGGGCAATGGAGAAAAAGGTGGTCCACAGTTTCATTGTTGCTCGTACACATTGTGCACACAGAGGGAGAAAGAGTCCAATGAGCTAATTTCCTTTGAAGTTTCTTTGCGGTATTTACCCCTCTATAGAACAAAGTCCAAATGAAGAATTTTACCTTCTTTGGGACTCTAAAATTCCATATCAAGCTTGCAGTAGTTGAATTAAGTTGAGGAGAAGGGGACGTGAGGGCCATGAAGGCTGAATTGACTGTGAAACGGGCAGATGGGTCCGCTTTCCACCATATAATAATTGCTCTCTCTCTGAAAATAATCTGTAGATGCCTATTGGGCTAGTTTTTCCTCTGGGGTTTGCTTTAACCTTCAAATATCGATTGGATCCTGTGTTCGAGGTAATATAGTTGAAGATGATAACCCCCCCTACCACTGGTAACCATAACCATGGTGATCAGTGTCAAACTTTTCTTGATTAAGAGTGATACTCTGTTTAAGATTGAAAGTATTCCAAAGGCACTGGTGAAATTAAGTGCTAGCTTGCTCTATTTTCCTAGAAGCTCTTTGTTTTGAGAGGATTCGTTTTTGCATGATTTATGTATAAACTATGCTTGATTATTGATGAAAGTTTTTAGATAGTTCAGTGTGGTTTTCTGGGGTATGATGTGCTCTTTTCAAATGTTGAAATCCTCTATCATCTAGAAATATCTTTACACGTAAAACATTAATCAATACTTATATTGCCTTTCTCCCTTGCTGTGAAGGTCAAAGAGGTGATCATTTCATTCTTTATATTGATGGAACAAGGCAAATCTACTTTAGAAGTATTTGTCTCCTATCTCCTCTGTTTCTTTTTTTCCCCTTGCTTACTTCAATGTGGATTATTTGTAACTTTATGGTAATATGTGACTTTTCGATACTGGCAAGTAGGATCTTGATCTACGGTGTGAGGAGTTGATCAAAGAAGAGTTTGGTGAGAGCTGCAACTTTGAGGTGGACGATGCAGTTCAAAAGTTAGAGAAACTCGGAATTGTTTCTCGGGTTAGTCATTAACATTTTTCTGACTGATGAAAATGGTTTACAAAAATGTACGGAAGCAAGAAATTTGAGAAAAAGTAAGTTACATGACTGGAAGTCGTTCTTGATTGAAAATGGTATACTCTCTGCTTCTAAGTGGGAAAGGGATCAAGCATGCTCTAAATACGTTTCCTTTATTTATTAATTTTGAATACGTTAAGCTTTGTATGTGTACGCAGGCTCGTTGCTGTAAATGGATTCACCTATCATGATTTTCTATGATACAAATGCCTTCTTAACCTTGAAACTAATTCTATGGATAGTGTATGGTGCATGTGGAGGGTTGTCGTTGTCTTCATCTGATTTTTTCTTCATCTGACACTTGAATTAGGATACAATTGGACGTTACTACTGTGTTGGATTGAAACGCGCTAACGAGATCATCGGACCGACTACGGAGGAGCTTGTCCTGAAAGCGAGGCAGGGCACCAATTCTTGAAAAATGAAAAGGCAAGCCCCTTCCTCCTTTCAGAAAGAATCTTGGCTCTAAAGCATGGGAGAATTGTAGTTTCAATTGCAACTGTAGATAGATGAAGTGAAATCGCTGCTTAGAAAATTTTCCACTTCAATAGTTCAGTGATATAAGCTGAGTAGTTTGGTTCATGTATTTACCTCTTATGAATTCATAGAAATGCTACTCTTTGATTTGGGTCTGGAATTTAATTACATTGCAGCCTTGCAGGTAAATGATTTCAACAATATACTTTTATGGCTGTTTGTTTCTATCTTAGTTTTTGGCTTAGTGATGGGTGTATTTTCTTAACCCGGGATGTTAGTTACGGGATAAATTATTCAATGGTACATTAGTTTCATAATCATTAAATGTATGGTTAAGTAGTTTCTAATCTCTCATTTGATAGTATTAAAGTGACGGTTGCTAGATGTCGTATCGTGTTAGTTTTTAAAGTTCACATCTCGTATTTGTAACAATTTTGTTTAGTAGAATTTTGATGTCAAACCATTGCCAAAAAAGAAAAAAATGGCGATACGTATGATCAGAAACGGTGTTCACGATTTGGGTTATGGAATTTTATGTTGCCTCTGTTATTCTCTCCCTTTGCTTCTTGAATGTAACAAAAGTAATAGATGCTTGTACGACTAAGCCCAGTTAGCTAACAATTTACAGTAGTTAAAAACACAAAATTTATTGTTGAATTAAACAAAAAAAGTATGAATGATAATTTAAATTTTTTAAATTAGATAGTAAATTATAATGTTAGTTTATTAATAAAGTTAAATATTTTTAAATAGTATTTTTGTTATATTTGAGAATTCATAGTTATTTGATTTGATTCTTATATTTTAAAAATGTCTATTCATGTTCTCGAGCTCTCATAAATTCTTTTGCTAAATTATATTTAATAGAGAATGTAGATTATATGTTTTAAATTTGATATAAAATTTAATATATGTATAAGAACCAATGCTATTTGAATTCACAACCTCTTAACGAGAGGTAGATATCAACTACTGATAAGTTCGGTTTGCGTTAAATATAAAAATAAAAATTTGTTGGCCATGGCTACATATTTCTAATGTGAAATTTGAAAACTAATATATATTTTAAATATATAAATATCAAATTGACACGGAAGTTGAGAGACTAAATAAATTTAAATCAATTAAGTATAACAAATTAGTTAATTAATTAAACAATATATTTTTGTTAGTACAAATTAAACAATATTTAATACTAAAATGTTATTCAATTACAAATTGTGTTACAAATGGGGTGGAGAATGGGTACAAATACTTTTAACTATCGAGTTGGTAACGTAATCTTAAATAATTATAAATTCCAATAAAAGAAAATAGTAAGAATAATTATAAATTATAAATGATTAATTATTTTAAGAATTAAATAACTAAATTTAACTAAAGCGAGTATAGCTCATATGTAATTGATATTTATATTCATCGCAGCTGTGAGTTCAATTTTCCACCCCACATCTTGTACTTAAAAGAATAATAACTAAATTTAGAATAAATAAATCAATTTGAGCCCAGATCAAACAGTAAGTAGCTATTTCTTAAAAGAAAAATTTGAAATTCATTAGTTTGAATCCACACTTGTTTTATTATTTTCCACATATACTCTTTTCTCACTATTAATTTCTTCTCAAAATAGGATTCTCTTGCGCATAGATCAACAATAATCGACGTGTATTATTTCTCTCGACGTCGGAGGTTAGATCTCCCGGTTTGCTCGTACTCTTGACCGTTCTTGTTCAGTGGAGATTTATCTACGAATTTTGGTTTTACTGCGCTTCTCTCAATCTTAAATCTCAATTGACAATTCAAAACTATTTTATGCACCAAAAATCTCAACACCCATCGACTTCAAATCTTAAAACTGTGTACAAATCTCTGTACTCTTAGTATGACTCCAAATTCGATTTGATGCTATTGAATGATGAAATTGGGCCATATTTTCTACTGGACCTGAGATTGAATTTGTCATGGCTCTGTTCTACTTATATGCTTCAACATTTGCAGTACCTGAAAAGCACATATACATGCATCCATGTCGTAAAAGAAATTGTTGTTCCTTTGGTATTTACAGAGAGGTTGGAAATCAAAATTCTCATTTCTTTGGGAATTAGAGAGCGTACGGTATAAAGATTCTGGGTTCTGCAGCCTTACCTACTTTCTTCCTTGGCTCTGTGGGAGATCGATCGCCTCTGGGTGTTCGAATGTCGATGGGAAACGATACCACTTGGGTAGGAAAGAAACCTCTGAGGCGCATTGGAGGAATGTCCGATGCTCTCTCCATTGCCGCTGATCTCGGTTTCTCTGTCTCTCCTCCCCCTTCGCAGGTCGCTCTTTCTTCTATCTCTGTCTGTTTATACATTTCACAGGTCTTCCATTTATCGCTCGTTCAGGTTCTCTGTCTGTGTACTTATGATGCAATTCGGTTTAAATTTAAAGCTGTAATTACCTATCCTCTCAGTTTCTCCCCTTTGTTTATTTCTGCTGCAAATTTCTGATACATGAAGTTTTGAACCCGTGGTTGATCGTGGATGTTGTTAAAGAATTTAATAGGTGAATGCGTGTTGCGAATTAGTTTTTTGGAAATGGTGTAGAGCTCTCGACCCGCCTGTTGAATTGGAGATTTAGATCTCAGGGTGATTAGGCATAACTTGGATTTGAATTTTGAATTCTGGAACTTGGTAAATTTATCAAGTAATCATTATTAAAGGGAAATTGTATTTTTCATTACATTAGAAAGCGAGGTCAATGTTTACCGGCCTCTTCACTGGTCGAGAATGAATGTGTATTGCAAGAGTACACCTGGGCTGAATTTTGGCAATACATTTAAAAGATATCTTGCCTGGCTTATAAACCACTATTTTTTGGTAAAGATGCTGGCTGAACAGAAAGGGCCCATCTCTCTCGGAGGGAAATATCCCCAATATACTGTACATCCTTTAAGAATTCTTCCTAAAATCATGAGTGGGGTTCTTTGGGAAAACTGGAAGGCATCTGGGGGTGGCATGGGGTTCCAATTAGACCAATGGGCTAAAATTTCTTATCCGAAAGATTTTGGAAACCAAGGCCCTGGTAGAATTTGTGTGAAGAACACTACCCTCTCGAGGAAAATGGTTATGGAGATTTTCATATTGACTATCTTTCCTCATGACATTGAGTTATTGCCTGCAGGTGTCGTGTAAACTTATTTGGGTTGGATATGAAAATGGTGGGACGGAGTAACCACTGTCCTCGGCCTTTTATCCATAAGACTAGTTGTTATTTAAAGTCCTGTTTCATTTCTGCATAGACCATGGAAAAAGATCAGATTATGGAAGGACACTTGATATTGCTTCTATCGTTCCTCCTTCTACAGGTGACTCTTTGCTACAGTGGCCCTTGGTCTAAGGGAAAACCTACAATCAATTGGTACAGCTCTAACATACTATCTTGTGGATGATTTAGAGATGGGAATATGGAGAATTTTTGGGACAAAAAAGAGTGACGGGTGTTTCTTGGGGATCATGTACCAAAGGGCTTTATAATTTATTCTATTTGCTTGATTTTGGCGGTGGAGAATTCTTTGTAATCTACTGAACCACCTGTGTTAGGAATGGTCATCCAATCCTCCCTCCCATCTCTTTGTATACCTTTGTAATCTGCTAAACCACCTTTGTTAGGAATGGACCGAATGGTCATCCTATCCTCCCTCCCATCTTTGGTATGCCTTTTATCTTTAACACATTTCTTGGCTTTAGACAAGTGATTCTTAGGGCTATGTTAATTCTTACCAATAAAATCTATTTCAAGCTCAAAGTGCCTGGTCATGGCAAATTTTCTCTTTCAACTTTGCTAATTTGCTTGTTATAGTGGGTTATTTGAGTTCTCTGGTTCAATTAATACAACTTGGTAACTTAAAATTCGGAACTTTATAACCTGAAATTTTAAATGGGATAATCTGTCCTCTTTAGGAAGAACTACAAAACGTATCATCCACCACAGGTGAAAATGGTGATGATCTAATTAAAGTTTTACGAGAACTTACTGCCGTTCAAAGGAAAATAGCAGATCTTCAAGTGGAACTTCAAGGTCGTAAAGTGAGTATCCTGTGCTTCTGTCAATTTCAACTTTTAATGTGTATGAAGTTTTCAGCGTCAAAATAGGATAAAATTATACTTGTTCATTGTTAATTCGTATATTTTATATTCGTTATTGTACTAAATGAATTGAAATATGATTTCCTTAGGATGACAAAAATGTAGCCCATTTGACACATGTGAGTGAAATGGAAAAGAAGATCGAGACTTTATCAAGGATTACTACCATTTTGAAAGATGTCATCCAGAATAAGGTGCTTTCTTGAACTATGATTCTCAACCCTGTATATTTTGCCATCTTGGCGTGGATTTGAATCATGTTTCAATGCCTTGTGCTTTTAACCTCTTTTTTCTTATCTCCGACCTCCACATTTTGGTGGGGAGGCCTCAACTAAATGGTATGTTTAATTTCATGATAATTCTTGATTACTTTACTTCTATACTCCAATTCATCAGGTGGTCCTCTAGAATTGGTTGATCATTTCATCATAACGTGTGAACTATGAAATTGATCGTTCTATATTTCTGAGAAATTTTCGATTCAGTTGAGCTTTCTTTTCCAATAATACAAACTTGTTCTTGGGAAAATCTGGCAGAAAGAGGTATTGGCCATCCTTTCTGCCTTTTTTTACCCTTGCTTTAATGAGTATTGGATAGTTGCAGCGTATATTTACTGATCCTTTCAGGAAGAAATTCTTTGTTGAGGCCATGTTTCTTTAAAAGTATTAGTGCTTTTAGGACTTGAAATGTGGTACGATTACCTAGAGACTTTCAATATGCTTATTCGTTGCTTCTAGTCATTGCACTGCTTTAGTTTACCAGTCCTCATTTGTGAAGATTATATTGCAGTACTCAAGGAAATGTTATGGAACTACCTTGAGAGAAACTTTCTGTCTAAGATGACTTCTTTAAGCCTAGGTGGGAACTTATGTAAGTAGTATTTAGTAATTGTGAAAGCAAGTGCCGCCTGATCTGTAGAAAGTTCATTTGCCTCGCAAGACAAGGTCATCAACTGCTGATGCTTTTTTTCCCCCTTGCATGTCGAGGATTTGACTGGCATGACCACTGCTGAAATCATTACTTTATTTGCTCTAGCATACTCTTTTTCCCTTTTTTGGATACATTTTGTCTTGGACCTGCTATAAAAGTTAATTACACCGAGTGCAGATCTAGAGTGATTCGTCATTTTCTAATGAATTATGGAGAGAGCTGAGAGAAATTAATTGGAAATTAGTTGAAATTTGGATTGCTTTGATATTTTCGTCAACTTTGGTTAATTGTTAAAATTAATCTCTATAGTCTCGGCTTCCCTAGTAAGATCTCATCACTAGAGGAGTGAGATGTTACTTGTCAACTTGAGAAATTTTGAGAGTAAATAATGATTTTTCAATAAGGAAGAATGGTTGAAAGATTTTTATTATAGCTGTAGATAGGAAAACATGTACCCTGCAAAGTATGTATATTATCTCACATGTTCTATTTGTAGTATGCTTTTGAATCTTTGATTGCTTCTTTTTGCCCAAGTTCCAAGTTCTAACCATAAAAATTTGTGCTGATTGATATTGCATGGTAACTTGTCGCTTCTTATCTCAATGCCTTTTCTTTTTTACTTTTTCTTTTCCCTTCTAAATGAAGCTCATAGATTCTAATTTTGATATTTATAAAAGTGGGTAACCAATTAAAAGAATCAAATTTAGTGACTAAAATGAAAATCAAGTTAAATTTCAGGATTAAATAATATTTAACATTTTTATTGTAAAAGTTTCTCATGTATTTCCTTCCAATTTTAATGAGCCTATTTAGCTCTTAAAAGTTCTATGCCCCACACATGTCCCAATTATTTCCTGGCTTTGATTGGTCAGAATTCCTTAGCCCCGAGAGTGCATCCATGCATCCTACATTATATCGATAGATAAATAATTCTAGTGCCATGATATCTTCTTTATCTTATTTTCCTCATTTCCAAATACTGCAGGATCGTATTATAGCTCGTCTTCAGCAACCATATTCACTCGATTGCATTCCAGTAGAAGCAGAATTTCAGGTTTGTCAATCAGTAAATGCTTATCATTCCTTGAAAATCCATGCCATAAAATTTTCCAGTATTTGAGGCGACTGGATGTCGGTAACATCCCTTGACTTGTTTCACTCGGATTATGAGAAAATGTCACATGAAATTCAACCAGAACATGAACTCTAATATTTTTCTCTTTGTTCACTTTTCCAAAAACAATTCTATCGATCATCCAAAACAGCCAAAACTGGAACACCCTACCATTCCATAAAGTTCTGGCTGTTTCATTGACGAACTCTTCATCATGAAGTTATGATCATGTGATCAGGCAGTGAAAGGAAGTTTGAAATCTGTGTGGCGTTGTTTTGTATTTTCTGCTTCTGATTAGTTTGAGATTCTGCCGGAGGTAAGCTAATCATGTGACTGACTGACAAATGACAATGCTCGATGTCGATGTTTCGCAGAAACAATTTTCCGAGTTACTGATGAAGGCTGCCAGTGATTATGGAGCTTTGACAGCTTCAGTTGCAGATTTCCAATGGAGTCAGAACTTTAAGGAGTCACCTTCAGTGTGGGGGGTAAACTTTAATCATCTCTGCTCTGTCTAATTTCATGTTGACGCAAGCAAATGAAGCTCTGCTGTTCTAACTGAGGATGAAATGTCCATTTAGATTAAGAAAATTGGATCTTTTCCAATTCATTGAGTTGTAGTCCATACTTTAACCAAAATTCTTTAATCTGTTTTACTAATGTAGGAAATGCTTAGGCCGATTCCTGTAGCTTTAGCTTCTTGCACTAGATTCTTTGAAGCCATGAGTGCTATGAGGGAATCGTTTGCAACACTACAAAATCTCAGAGTAGGTAATTCCAATTCATCTCTGCCCACAACCCCACCTATCGATTCATCCCTTCGAGTGGCACACGATTCCGCCTGCATCACGCCGCCTCCATGGCGAACCGAATGAAGCTTTGATGACTTGGCGATTAGAAGCATGCATAGGCAAAAAAATGGACAACAACAAGAAGCCGAGGAGGAACACAGTGAGCAGGATGACTCACATCAGGTTGATGCCTCGAGCCACCGAAGATTGTCGTGGCCCCCTTCAGTTAAAAAGAGTGGCATTTGATATTGATATTAATATTGTATTCTGATGTAGAAGAGTTCACTGTTTATCGTTTTATGTACATGTAAAATATTAATTAGATTGATCATGATGAATATTGTACACAATTATCATTTTATCATCGTTGTTTAATCGAGTGATTTGTTAAATTATTGCAACAACCATTTGAATCTAAACTTAAATTTGTGAAATATTCATTAGTTTCCATCTTCCCAAACTTTATAATAATAGAAATGGGAGTAAGTTACCTGAATTCATAAGATGAAGTTCGAAAACTAGTTGATTCTTGGATTTACCATAATAATACACCACCACCGTTTAATTCAAAGTTTATGAATCCTAATTAGACCATTTATTTTATAATGAATTAATTTAATTAATTTCCACATATAGTTCACATATTTTCAACTTAATTTTTTAACATCTAATTCCATTTCCATAACTGCTCTTCTCCCATCATGTATGCGATAGTACATCTTTTAAATGGGGAAAATTGACAAAATAAACGACACAAGTTTTCTAGTCACATGACATACTTTGTCAAATGACATTTCATGCCCCTTCTTACTTTTTCTTCTCTTCCAGACTCCATCTCTCTTCTCTCTCCCCTCCTCTCTCCTCCATTTCTTAGATTTGCTTGATCTTGTCCATGATTTCTACACAACACACACCAGTTTTTGGCGTCTCCGCTAGGAACTGCTTCCATCCCGAGCTCTTGCGCCTCCCTGGTGGCCTCTTCGACGACATTGTTGAACAAGAATAATTTGCATATGAAATAAGATAAAAATTTCCTTATTATTTTTCCCAACTCTTTCACCCTCTCTTCTAAAATCAAAATTTCAAGATTTCAAAAACTTTGCTTCTATATCTCTTGCACGTCCCTCCTGTCCGGACTATCTTCTTCTCCATGAAACCAAATGCGTCGAGGAGGGAGGGGAGAAGAGAGAGAGGAGAGAAGAGAGAGGGACAAAGCGAGAGCGACGTCATCGATAGAGTGAGATCGAGAAGGACAGAGCGAGATCGAGAAGGACAGAGCGAGATCGAGAAGGACAAAGCGAGATCGAGAAAGACGAGAGAGAGATCTAAAGAGCGGTGAAGAA
>NW_019104537.1:1071676-1091164 GCF_001995035.1 Momordica charantia | reverse complement strand
GGRAAWTYMAAAWKGRAAAAWKGKTKRWTTKGRRRTTTACATTTTAAATCCTTAAATTTATGCACCTTTCCACTTCCCTAAAAAAAAATTTCSCTAATTTTTAGTTATTTATTTCTATTCTTCATTCGTCTTCTTTTTCTCTCGCTTCTCACAATTGTTTCCGGCGGACCGTCTTCTCGTCTTTTTAGTATTCTCCGTTTTTTGTCATTGCCATTTTCGATAGTCCAATTCCAATTCACTCACTTTTACCGATATTTCTGGTAGTCAGTTTTCTGCCGTTTACGTTTTAAATATTCTAGGTTTATTTTTTATTTTTGATTTTGGGTGTTCGGTTTTTGGGTATTTAAAAAGTATTCGATGGTAACGTTGTATATGTTTTATTATGTAGGTTATTTACTTTGTTTGTTAATTGTTGAGGGATATAATCATATATACTTTATAGTTTATATATATGTTATAATTCATAGTCAGATATAGATTATATCTCCACATAACTGTATGTTATAATGACTATAGTTTATAGTACAATGGTTAAGTGTATGTTGTTTTAAGTTTAGAACTGAAATATAATTTATATATATATATATATAGTATTGAAATTGAGCCAAAATTGAAATGAAATGAAACACTATTTTTGTAATAAATTTCATTCTTTAGTAAAATATATTAAGGAGTAAATTAGGGGACTATGAGAATAGTTAATTTAAGTCCCACTATATATATATTATAGTATTGAAATTGAGCCAAAATTGGAATGAAATGAAACACTATTTTTGTAATAAATTTCATTCTTTAGTAGAATATAGTAAGGAGTAAATTAGGGGATTATGAGAATAGTTAATTTGAGTGCCACGATAATTTAATGTTTACCAAATCAAATTTGGAACATTAATTTTTTACATTTAAAAAAAACTCATTATAATAAATATAAATACCATAAATAAGAGCGAATTTGACATTTAGAAAAAGTTTTAAATCCAGAAATCTGTAAAATTTGTAAACATGAGAGTGAAAATAAGTTTCCAAGACACCTGATCCAATACATTATCTCTTTATCTAACGGATAATTGACTTAAATTTATTTGATCTATATCTATATCTATATCTATATCTATATCTATACTATATTAAAAAGTAAGGATGTCTACAAAACATTTTAAGAACATTTTATCTTTTTTATTTTTAAATAATTACAAATGTCATCCCTTCTTAAGAATTAATAATTTATTTTTAATTTCCTTAAATTTAACTAGAACTAATTTATAAGATGAGAAATTGTACTCAGACAAATTAACTATTTCATAATTATGTTAAATAATTACCGTTACAAATTTACTCCTACCATCATTAATATTAAAAAAAATTATTAAGATTCTACATAAATATATAAATTAATTATTTCAACATTAAAGATTATCATGTTAAATAATTATAGTTACAAATTTACTCTCATAATCACTATTATTGAAAAAAAAATAACATAAGACTTAAGATTCTACGTAAATATATATAAATACCGCATATCGAGAAACAAAGAAATCCTCAAAATTAAATAATTGCAGCCACAAATTTACAACTATATAAATATCATTATTATTGGTATTTAGAAACAAAGAAATACTCAAAATTAAATAATTGCAGCCACAAATTTACAACTAATACATAAATATCATTATTATTAAATACCACTTATTGAGGAAAAAAAACCCTCAACAATTACGACGCCCCTTTGTTTACACTTCTCTCCCTCTCTCTTTTTTTGTTATTATTTTATTATTATGTATATATACTGTGTTTTTTTCCCCTCAGGAACATACGATTGACTCACCCCTTTATTTGCATKTTCTTTATATCAAATTGATAGTTTTTTTCTTCTTACGACGATTCACACTTCTCAACAAAAATTATATATATAAAAAAAAGTAAWTTGATTTTGTGGGAGGGAGAGACTGATAATAATTTGTAACCCAACTTTGGAATAATAGAAAGGGRCTTCAACGACTTAAATGACCYGTAAAAAGGATGAAAGAAAAAGTCGAACATTAGTAGAAAAGTAGAAAAATAGTGAGCTTAAAAACTATTTTTAAAATATGATTTTTAATTTTATAAACAATATTTTTTTTATTTGTCATTTAAAGTAAWTAATTTATATTTCTATAATTTATACCATTAATGTAGGTCATATTTAAAGAAATTAAATAATTTAAATCTATTTAAGTTCAAGATATCAAAATTTTATAATGATATGTCATAAATAACATCTTAAATACTATTTGATTTTTTTTAATGCTAATCTCTCTTAATTGTTTGTCTTAGACTTATAATTTTTTGTTTCAATTCAACAACATTTAAGATCAAGATCTTAACCAAAATGAGTATGACTCAACGATAATTGACACCTATATAACCTTTTGATAAAATATATATGTCGAGATATGCTCAAATGGGCTCTAATAATGCGAGAATTCGAACCAAAAAGGAAGTTATTAATGGCTTAGTAAGCCCATTTAACTAGGCTGAGGATATAAATCAAGAACTGGCCTGTCCAGTTAATAGGCCCACAATCCTACTTGGGCCGAATGGCTCAAAGAAAATACTTTAAAATTAAAAAAAAATGTTAGATAATTTAGGATATTTAAAAAGTCGCTGTAAAATCCGGCAGATTTTATTAGGTCGTTTTTTCTACATATTTACCCTCTCAAATTTTATACAAWTTTGTGTACTTTCAGTGTCAATTTATGCCGTGAATCTAGATTTAGCTCAACTGTTTAATATATCGAGTAAAAATTGTGAATTCAAATTTCCATCTCTACCTATTATTGTTTGAAAGAAAAAAATAAAATCAATTTATGCATRGACTCTGAAAATATTGAACATATAAATATACTTTATGGATCACAGAAGCAAATATGATAAAAAAAAAGTTTGATTTAAAAACTAAACCCACAGAACAAAAATTGATTCAATTCATTTAGTTTTCTCGAATCTGAAAACAAAAAATTGACTATACACGAAAAATTACCCATCTATATGACCCATATATGTTCCACCGTGTAGGTKACATGTATGTCTTCATCTCCTAACACTATATTACCTACACATAAATCTAGTATTGGTGTAGTACTCTACCCAAATGCACTCTAATGTCTAAGTTAGAACTTAAGGTAGGAGCAAACGGGTATGAAGGYAGTAAAGTATAGTAGCAGTAACCTCAAGTGAGAGTCTGTTTGAGAGTGTGTGTCGAATTTTCAAGAAATTGTGTGTAGGGAAATTTCGTGTAATATCATTAAGGGTTTCTTCCCACTTTATATATATATAGGGAGAGGGAGGTTGAGAGAGTGTGAAGAAGACACACAGGGTGGAATGTCGTGCTAGCGGGTTTTGGGTCCATCGACATTCTCCTTCCCTCTGTGCCAATCGAGGGGTGGCTGCGGGGCGGGCGTGCGTGAAGGGGGCGCCGGTATTTTGGGAATTGTTTGGAGTGCATCATGGGAATTGTTTGTTAAGCAGAACGAAAATTAAGGTTTTGGAACTTTTCTCTTTGGGTAGGAAAATCTAAGGTCTTCCAATATCTTTCTCATTTTGAATCTTAGAGGAACTCGAGTTAGGGGTCGACAGACTTTCAAAAGTACSAAGATAACGGATTTAACCCATTGCCTAGTGAACTCGTTTCATATACTGGGGCCTAACGGACTTGACACATGGGATGCTCGACCCATGGAATCAGCTACATAGGTTGTTCGGCCTTTTGGTATGTACCTTCAAACTTAATTTATGGTGCATGACTCGTACGTTGAGCCCACAAGGTTTTGTCTATGAGAACTTAGCCTTTTGTATCGTTCTTCAATCCTAACACTTCCAAAACGACACATTTTACCACCCTTGCTATTAGTCTCTCATTTGATATAATTCTATTTACTTTCAAAAAGTAAACTAGTTTAAAATAATCAAATTTGGTATGACTTCRTCAACCATGGTCATTAACTTTGCATCATCTTTATTTATATATTATAGAATCGATTAATTTAAAAAATAAACTAAATTGTGACTTTACTKAACAYTTAATTTYTTCTGGTAAATTATAATTTTATGGGAGAAATATAATTAGTTAAGTAAAGACAAGGGCTAAAAAAACATAGCTAAAAGTTAAAAAGTTTATATTTAGAGAGAGTTTACTTGGGTGGAGGGTTACCGGTCAACCCTCTTTGGAAGCTAGTCATTAATCAATGGCCAGTGGGCATTTGAAAACCGTACATAATAAATCGATTGGGACAGTCTATGTCGTTTAGCGGGGAAAATTTTTCTAGTACTACAGAAGTATATATTTCGACATATTATTGAATGAAGTATTACTTTATTACACAGATCTACACCTGCATTGACAAATAAAGGGAAGTAATATGAAAATAATTACAAAAAAATTTTCCTTTACTAACGACTATGAGAAAACTCACCAGTGATTCACGAGTCGACACGTCGACATCAAACCCCCTTGCAAATTAGTATCATTATTATAATATGCTTTTACCAAACGCATCTTGTTAATTATTTTTGCATAATTGATGAAATGGAATAAAATTTGAGGTAAATTAAAAAAAAATAGAAAATTTGGCGGCCCCTACTTACACAGATTATAGCAGTATTAGGATTTTAGTTGTTTTAAGAACTAATGGTTTGAAATTTTCTATTCCACTCAAAATTAAAAATAAAAAAGAAGAGGAAAAAAAAGAAAAGAAATATCTCACCATCTCTTTTTGTCTTTCTACATTCCTCTGATTACATGTTTTTATTTTTCAAAACAACAATTTTAATATTCAAAATCTCATTTTTTCCCCTCACAGTGCTTAACCTTTTTTTTTCTTTAACATATTTCTTGCTTCTAATTTTCTTTTTCGTCTAAATTTATCTGTCTAGAAAATTTATCTTTTTTYTTTAAAAAAAATTATTATCTCGAAAATATTTACTATTATTTCTCTCTCCAAAATTTTCATTTATATATATTTATGCTTCTTTCTTTTTTTTTCAACCTATTACCTTCATTTTTCTCTCTATAGATTTAATATTTTTTCCAACATTTCTCATTCTCAAATTTTACCTTTTATAACTTCTATTTCTTTTTGTATTCTATTTTTTTTTCTAAGAAATATATCTTCAACTTTTCTCTRGATAAATTGTTTCTCGTCCAATTTTCTTTCACTTATAACTTGGTATTTTTATTGTTGTGCTTAATTTTTCTCTTACTAATTTTTTTTTCTATCTTTAATTTATTTAACTCTCTAAAATTTCTCCTTCAAAGTTTCTTTCATCTCTAAACTTTTATTTGCATGTCTCTACATTAAGATGACAAAAATTCCAGTAGGGTCGAGTTTCCACTCTAAAAATAMAGAATGCATTTCCTACCATGTCTCGTCTCCGATTCATTTTTTTAAATAATTAATATATATTTTATTAACTATTTTACTAAATTATTAATAAAATATTAAATATTTCTTAAACTAATTATTTATACTAGTAAATAATAATTTTTTTTTGAGTAAAATAGATATAAATTAGATATCTTATTACTTTTATTTTTAAATTCTAAAAACAATTAGAATTTAATTATTAAACCAAAATTCTTTCTTGTGAATATCCTCGTCACAAAATGAAGATTTATGAACCTGGAYCTCGATTCTTAGAATCAGAGGACGGAGTGGATATGAAATAAAAAATTTCCACAATGACAAGAATGGAAGAGGGCGTCGCGACTCCTGTCCCACACCGTTGTCATCTCTACTTACGTAAATTTTTTTCTCTAAAAAATAACGGTTATTTTAGTTTTAAATATTTAAAAAACGTAACGAAATTAAAAATTGTTATCAAACATATATGATTTTTTATCAAAACATAAATAAACCCACCTTTAATATACAACTAACAAAAACATCAAATATTAGTTCCCCTCCTATCRATACATCGCAATCACCCTCATAAAACCCAAAAAGGATGGGCCATTATTTTTCTCTAGACTTTAAGATTCCATGGTAATTTCTCTAACTATGAAAAATATATATATCAATATYCTCAAGTCTTTTCTTTTCTTTTCTTTTTTACTTTTTGCAAAAAGAAAAAAAAATCCTACGCACAGAAATACGTAAACATATTGATAATGGGGAAGCAAGTTGAGGTTAATTCTGTTATTAATAAATATAAAATAATAAAATAAAGGAGAGGACGCACGCATGCATGCAATGCAAGTCATAAAAAATAGTTTTTTTTTTTTTGGGTTAAGAAAAAAATAATTAAAAGTAGGAAAAATAAGAGAAAATGAAAGGATGTCTATCTGGGGGGACACGTGGAAGCATCGGGATTATACGTTTGGTTTTGGATTATTGCGGTGGTGACTGTAAGCTGAGCGGTAGTTGAAAGCTACGACTTACCAGGCTACACGTGCTTTGAATTTTCGCGCCTTCTTTCTCTTTCCTTTAAATAATATTATTTTCTTACTATTCTAATAACTTCGCTATTATTATTCTATTATTATTAATTGCAGCTTTTGGTTTTAAATAATTTTCTTTTTTGTCGTTTCCATTATAATGCAATTGCCTATTCGCCTTTGCCCCCCAATCATTCTCATTAATTCAATTCTCCTTCCGACACACTATTCCTAATCCCATTTGATCAACTTCTTAATATTTCACTGTCAACTGCCCCAACTTTACTGTTAAGACTAATTCTACTATATTTAGTCTCATGTTTCTACTATATTTGAGTCTCATGTTGTTGCAGGATTTAGATTCAAACTTCAATAAATACTTGAATTGTACACACGACAAATCTGCCACACACATGTAATTGCTAAGTATAGCACAATCTGATGCCTAAATCAGATCAAAAATTCAGTTGAGAAATAGTCAAAGATAGGGTTGTATAACATACCTAGCTCGTGTCCCGAGGTCTCTCCTCTTATTTATAGAGAGACTCCTCAGGTGGGGGTTCGAGGATTGGCTCAACCGAGTCCGATCAACTTCAACAGAGTAGTCCAGCTTTTAGTCAGATCAGGTGACTTGACTTGGGTGACTAGACCCTTGTCGCTTCTTTGGCTTCATTTTAAATTAACAGAGTAACGGTAACTTCACATATAAGAGTCTTTTTCTACCTCCTACTCTTTCTCTACTTTTCTAATTTATTCCATAACACGAGTGTTCCAAACCAATTTGTATGTAATGTGTACTTCAACTAATTTGATGACGAGAATGATTGTTTCACTCTATATTATTTAATTGAAAAAAATTAGTAGATTTTAATATCTTAAATAGTTGGAGTTGGCCTGCCTGGATCATTAGTTGCTCCTAACCATTTATTTTTATCCATAAAGTCGAATATAACCCTCGAGAAGACTAGCTCTCTAAACCAACGTAGTATAATTTATTGTAGCCGTTTCATTATGCTGTCATCTCTATGGGTGACAATCTTTATTAATTAAATTGTTCATCTTCATTGCATCTATTATGTCTTATATGGTATTGCTATTGGTTGTCATCTCCAATTCTCCATTAATTTAAACATTTGAATGTTTAGCTAAGAATCCTTTCTTATTTTGTTCCATCTTAATTAATTGAATTCTCAGCCCTTTTCATAAAATACCTCCTTAATTACTCGAAATTCATTAAAGTTAATTAAAACGAGATGGAGAATGAAATTGCTAACTTAACCCACCTTCCACGGGATATTGTTAAGAACAATGAGTACTCATAATAGTATGATATTGTCCACTTTGGACATAACCCTCATGACTAACACCCAAAAAAGTCTTATTCCAATAGAGATAATTGTCCTCACATGTATACCCATGATCTTCTCCTCCCCGATCACTTCATATTTATATACTCTTATGAGACCGTGTGACGCCCAAGTAGAAAATAGGGGTATATGGATGAACCAGATCATGGAAGCATTATTAAGAAATATTGAAAAGAATTGTAGTTACTGTCTATACTAACAAGCTCTCAATCATAATTAAGAACTCCAAGCTTAAGCGTGCTGTCTTAAAAGTAGAGATAGTCTCCGCTTTYCTAAGTAGTTTCAATAAAGACGGCGACACAATCAAGTAATACGGAAATGTCGGGATAATTAAGGACAAATCTAAATTCTGAATCTTRGACCTAAGACGTTACCGACCATATATGTCACGAATGACTGAAATATGGTGCGACGACCGCACTGAATAATTTCTTTCAAATTTAAAGCACATGGGAAGGGAAATGGGCAGATTTTATTAAAATTGGTGGGGGCAGGAACCCCAAAAAATTTAATGGGTCAACTCCTCAATTTATTACTATATGGTGTTATATCGTGGGTTTGTTCAGATTATGTCTGCAGGTCCATATACCACTCTTGATTTTCTTCAAATGTGACCTAATTAATTTTCTCTTAAACAACAAATTTTGTTGTTTTAGAAAAGATTTACTGCATGGATTATATATACTTTTTTTAAATCGCATACACACAAAAGCGCTGYGAATCCTTRTATTAATATAAAGTTGAACAATARTATATTATATTTTTATTATATGGTTGGAGATTTAATAAAATATTAAATGGGATTGAGCATGTGGTGAGGCATTCATGGATGTCGGCATGCATGTGGGGGCCGTATCATGTCATTGTCACACGTACTTGATAAAAAAATAAAAAAATCAATATATTAAAAATATTAATATCAATATTAATTTAGTAATGGGATGGGCCCACTGCTCTGTTCTCTAAAATCCACTCTCATGCTCCATTATTTTGGTTCGCTTTTGCGTTCCCCCTTAGGCATAGGCCTAGGCCCTCCCCTACGGAAAGATTTTTAGTATTATGGGTATATTTATTCTTTTAGTCCACGTCATGATTTAAATTTTATATCTAATTTTTTAACGTAAGTGGATTTCATATCATTAATGTGGTATCTTCTTTAAGAACACTCGAAGACGATGCTACAACTCGTTCAGTATTCATTTCTAGAGAGAAAATTCTCTGTTAAAAAATTTGGGTATTTCTAGAAAATTATTTGAAAGAGATAACCATTTGAATTGTGTGTCCACCTCAATGATCACTTTCGAAATTTAAGGCGAGAGATACACCATAAGGGAGGGGATGCGGTTAWTATATAGAGTTACAATTGTTTGACATTCTTTGCATCYGAACTTCCTCCGTAAGGGATGCGAGTAGAGTTGAACTATTAACTTAATGATAATGTGCCTCCTAGTCATATTAGACTTTCATTATGCTATTTCAAATTTTCTCGGGCATGTCTATGCTCACTCTTTAACCCTTTTATGAGGGGGAATTATGTGCAAGCCTTATATTAACTTAGAATCGTTGTTATGATTGTCGTACGAATGTTTATGCTTAAAAATTAAACACTTAATTGAAAAAATGGAACTATGTCATTACAAAGTTAAGAATATCATGATATTTATGATTTATGGTTTTTGTTTTTGTTGTTTGTTTGTTTGTTTTTTTTTTTTTTGACAGGAGGAGAATAGGATCATGATTTATAAGGGAGGGAGTCCAATTTTCTTCATTTTATATATGTTTTAATATAAAGGTTATTGAATTTTTTGCACAATTAGTTCATATCGCAAAATACTAATAGCTAGGCAACATCGATAAAAGTCATTTGTGTTTTCCACTAAGTGATTAAGCACTACGATGTTGAGCTTATTGTAGAGATATATAGAAGCAATTGCCCATTTATAGTTCATTACAAATTTTTTAAAAAATGACATTAAAAAGTTCAAATTTTAAAGTCCTTTTTTTTTTTTTGGTCTACCTTGTAAAACTTTGCCCTTATGAAAGTGACTTTTGACTTGGCACATTCTATGTTCCCTTGTTGATCTTCTTTGTTTTCATTCACTCTAATAAAACAACATAAATTCTTCAAAAAGTGCTTTTAAGGCTAAAATAAAAAGATAATATTTGAAAAAGAACGGTAAGAAAGCACACTAAATAYAACAGGTCAATCCTAAGAAAACACAACAGATAAGAAAAGTATAGGTTGATAGTYAGAAAAAACACAAGAAGATARCACCTTTAAAGGAAGAGTTGAAAAAGCCTAACAAACTTTGAATAAGGTGGGAGACCAACCTTCAAGAATCTCACATCCTGATCTTAGATATATACATAACTATTCATTGTTCCCCTCTCTACAATTGAGATTAAATGAATATGGTGGGAGTGCACAAATACTCTCCTATTGCTTATAAACTTTATAAATTTAATGTTTTAGCTTGTTTTCAAAATATTTAAAGTATATTATTTCACACATGTTTGTGCAACAAAATGAGCCAATGTCCAACTTCGTCAGGTCGGTCGTTTGTAAGATCTTCAGGATTARACAGTGTATCGTGTCGTTCTGTGCGAGAATACTTGTGCAAGGGAACATACATTTCGATGATGAAGTTATTTAGAATCCRACTTAAAGTGAGTGATCAAGATAGAATATGATATCTGATGTTAGGGTGTAGTCCACTMTTTATAGGTTTATGAATCCTGTAGATGTATGATAAGCAGTGGAGAGTAGGTAYTGTATCGAATCGCAGGTAGTTGGGGACGGATACACCTAATTGTTGTTCATTCCAACCTGAGGCGTTGCGTGGTCGAAAGGCTTCCRACCATAGCCCTTCTTCGGGTCGTCTCTTCCARGTCGTTCTCTCCCGACCCTTTGGGACGAGATCACGAATACTGGCCCTTTCTTCCACGTGACATGATTCTAGTCGAATTCTCCCAACAACACGCGTCCGTACAATGCTCAACTTTTCTCTGTTTATTAATTTCTTTTATCTTCGTCGCAAACATAAACCATTCATTAACATGGAGTAGATTGGTTAGCTCAAGCAACTTTTGAAAAAAAAAAAATTAACAGCAAAAAAATTCAATTGATATTTTCCACAAAGAAAGARAAATTAAATTAGTGCACCTCTGAATCAAAAGGTTGCCTAATTAAACTGTAGTTACATGTGCATAGTCAAAAAGTTGCAACACAATGGATGTATATCTTATTAGGATTTCTTTGGACTATTGATTCTTATGTTCCATGCACCATTGCACATGTAACAAACATCTTGTTAGGATAATGGAATATATAGCCCGTACAACTTTGCGTTTGGTTTCACTTTAATGCAAAAACTTCTTATTAATAGAGATATTATCCTTATGTAATACAACGTCTTCCTCTATTCTAGTTGACATGAAACTACGTTTGAGTATAGAATATTCGTCTAAACGATCGAATGAATCTTCTCGTGAACAATGAAACCTGCAAGAGCTAGTACATGTCGGAATTTGGAGTATAGGTTTTCAGTCAAAATTCACACATACCTTTAATAAGTTTCACCCCCTTTCCCTTTATTTATAGGTGGCCACGAAATGGAAAAGTCATTAACCACTAGTCGATTCCTTCTTGGATCATGGGATTTTGCCGGGATTGYATTGGCGTTTACTACCTTCTTTCCTAGAGTCGTTGGCTACTTTGAAGATGGTGGAATAGATTGAGACATGTAGTGGTTGGACCGTAGATTGTCAACCCCATATGTAGTTGAGTTTAGTTTTCTGACCTCCATATGCTGATGGCTCCTTGGAGCACTCCTTAATGTATTGTTCCGATGGTGCAATACATGGTAGTCGCGTGTCGGTTCTCCTATAACATACTATATTTTATTTTCCACTTGGCACATCCTAACCTTTTTCTTCCACAAAGATTAAGATTTTAAATGTGAGTGTAGCTCAATTGTTAATACATATGTATCTTCCTTAAAATTGAAGGTGTGTTTGAGAGTGAAAATAGAATGCGTGATTTTGAAAAATGAGATTTAAGTATAATTAATTTTTCAAAATCAACAAAGTAATACCTTAAAAATAAATTTAAAGTGATTTTAAACTTTCTTAAAATTAATTTTTTAATTTCTCAAATATGATCACGGAAATAAGAGTGATTTGGATAATTATGAAGCCAAAATCACTCTCAAACAACSACATTTGTTCAACTAAATAAAAGTAAAACACAAGGAAAAATAAAAGAAGAACAAGCCACTGACAAACCACTTTATCTTTTAGAACCCAAATACTCAAAATTGATTGGTGGGGAGAAAGTTTTAATTTATTTATAAAATTAAGAAAAATTACACGTACACTTTCCTCGAAGGTATACACAGAGAATAGTATATGATCCCAACCATCTCTACTAAAGAATTAAGGATGCAAATAAATGCCTTTTATTTGTTTATTTATTATTATTTTCTTTTTAGTACAACAAAATAAATGCCTTTTATTATTGTTGGCTATATGGCTTTTCTAATTTCCTTAATTAATTATATTTTTAATGCCCAGTGGGGCCACCCCTCCTTTCTTTTTCTTATAACAATTTAAAAGTGAAATAGATAAGCAATAAAACATGAGTCACATTGTAATTGTATCAGTTTCGTGGATCAATAATTCATGATTTTTTTATTTTTATTATTATTTTTTTTTATAACGAGATATCTATACCACAAGAAAAAAATTAAGACAAGAAAAATTGTCCCATTCTTCTTGTGCTTATTAGTTTGTTCCAAGTGAATATAATAAATTCTCGAAACTAAAATATCAAAGTTAAATTATGAAAATGATCGAGTTTGGAATCCGMAAAGTTTGGACCGGTAAAATTGAAATACTCAAGATCTGTAAAACAAAGTTAGCATTCCGACGCTCTAGTCACCACACAGTCCGATCAATATTCAAGAGAGAATATATTTCGCGTACATTTGGGAGGGGCAAAACTCTCTATTTATAGAGGTGAGCTACTGACAGGGCTTCTGATAACCTAGGACCGAACCGTCTTGTCGAAAAATATATACGTCGTCTGGACTCCCTCAACTAYTCTTTAACCTCGACTCATACACATCGTTAGTCGGTCGGAGTGTAGAAAACATGGTAGCTCGAACATGGAACACCAACCTAAGGAAACTTGACTTTATAGAATTCTTTTCTGTAGAGCTGTCTTCTTTCCGTAATAGATAACTCCAGATGTTGACACATGACAGTTGATAAATACCCTCTAACATSATAAAATTGTCTATTTAAACAGTTAAAATAGTAGAAATTGAAATATTCGAATTAATTTACCCATCAAAATTAGGTGTCAGTGGAGTTATGATGGGATGTTTAGAAGGCAGTTAAAGCAAAGCAAAGGAAATGAATTATGAGAATGGGTGTGTGGTGGGATATAAAATGGGCGCCGTTGCTATGCCATTGGCCCCGCGGAAATCTCTCTCTCYTCTTTCCTTTCATTTCCTTTTGATTTCCTTTTCYCTCTGGCAATTTCTTCACARTTCCTTCTTCTTCTTCCTTCTTCACATTCATGGCGGAGTTGTAAGTTTTTAAGTAGAAAGGGCAGGCCGAAAATCGCTCTGTAATAGCCACGCGGGCRTTCAATGCTCTGTCAGTTGCAGAAACCWACATGAATTACATCGCTTCGCTTTCGATTTCGGTTTCTGCTTTTCTTTCTTCACTTCCGTTCGCTGTTGCTCTCATTAATCCCTCTCCCATCTGTCCACACGCTGTTCCTTACATTACTGGCCAGGTAGCTTTCCCATTTCGTTTCAATTCCGCTCTCTAATCTATAATTATTCTATTTCTCTCTTCGCAATTCTCATTCCCATCATATTGTTTCAGTAGCAATTCTCTTTAGGGTTTACATTCGCCGAAATTATGTCTGCGGTGTTGGCAAGAACAGGGCGACATCGGCAGCGATATGACGACAATTTTCGTCTCGTTTCAGGGTATGCTTTTTTCTCTTCTTTGTTTTCTCCGGCCCCTTTCACTTCGAACCACGATACCCTTTGATCTTGTTTGTTATTAGCCCGTGTCCATTTGAGAAATTTTTATATTCTCTGTTTTTCTTTTTTGCAATTTCGTCGCATTCTACTTTGTCTTCTTCCCTTTTGTTTCTTCATGACTCGTACTCTATTCCTTTTTCCTAATATCGCTTGGCTTATAATCTGCACGGTTTACAAAGAACCTTTCAATTGGGTTTTTTTTTTTTTTTTTGTGCATCTCAAAGTTCTGCGCTATGCAATGATTTTCGGGTATCTCAAACTACGATTATTGTATCTTTCTGGTACAGTGATCCATAAATATATATATTAAATTTACATGGTGGGTCTTCTTTTTGACTTCGGTTACATGAACAACAAAAGGGTTTCGCTATCTATTTTGTCTCTTTTGTGGAAATCGGTAGCCACTCCACACATATCATTGTTATCAACAACACCGCTGTAGCCTTTCGTTTGTGGGTAAGGACGTGTTTTAGTGGGCAATTTCAGCCGTTAAAAAAACATTTCTGTTGTTATCGATGTGGGCTGTGACTTGATGTTGCAATTTATGCTCCAAAAGTCCATGGGAGCAATTATAATATTTGGAAACCTTTTGGATCCTTCGTTTTAATTGTTTATAAACTTGGTCACGTTCTAAACATTTTGGTATGCCTGCATCCAATTGCTGAGCTTTGAAATGAGAAATTTAGGGATAAGATCGTTGGGGATGAGATGTATGTATTTGAAGTGTGTAGGATGAATTTTATATGTTAGAATGACATAGATACTGATATTATTTGCAAAAAATGATAACCCCAAATTTTTGTCTTATTTTAGAGTCATTTGATGAAAAGACAACCTAATGAGTATAGAGGAAGAAAAGGAACAATTTCTAGATTGTTCCTCTTCTTCCTCTATACTGATGATGTGATGTGGACGGCGGATTTTTATTTTTATTTTTTCACTTTTGGTGTGAGCAAAGTTTCTTTGCGACGTGTCTGCTAAATAATATGAGAACATTCTATCTATTTAGGAAATCTTGTTTCTCATCACGTTCCCAACTTCAAATCTGCTTGGATGTTGAATTAAGAAATCTGAGTGTGATATGATTGTTTTGTTTTGACTCCAAAAATTAGAAGTTTCTCTACGTCTAGCTATATCAAAGTTCAATTCTTAAATGGAAATGTCTTTCTTTTAGTATAATTTTGAGGATGGTATTATGACTGAATGATTTT
This sequence comes from Momordica charantia, assembly GCF_001995035.1. The sequence goes on along the minus strand of NW_019104537.1, from coordinate 1,076,112 downwards.
AACCCAGAACAGCAAGCTGTACTCATTTGTTGCTTATTATTGGCATATGTGCAACAGATGCATTCCTTATAGGCTGATAGGGGAGAGTGATGAAGTTCACGACCAGTGTGGCATTGAGAACAAGATCGAAGTTCTCATGGTTTCCTCCCCAAATCGTGACGACCTAGTGTTTCCAAAGGTTTAAAATTTTATCCATTTTTGATTGAAGGTGTTTGGCATGAAATACCATCGTCCTATATGTCAATGTTTCTCTTTGTTCTGCTTTTTCAGGGTGGATGGGAGGATGATGAGACCATCCTGGAAGCAGCATGTCGTGAAGCTGTGGAGGAAGCAGGAGTGAGAGGAAAGCTCAACGTAGGTTTATATATTGCTTTCTCGTGTAAATTGCCGGTCTTTTTTCATGCTTTCTTCACAAATATCACTCAACGTATGTCATCGTTGTAGAACTTTTTGGATGCTCGTTGATGACTCTAGTCTAGGAAGAGTTTGCACAACCAACTAGGCCCCTCAGAAAATCCAGACTTCACTATTTTTCAGCATGAGGTTGATGCTGTTAGCGAGTTATTGACTTTTTTACAGGAAAACTTTGATTACTACATTTATGAAATGTCAATGGAATGAAAATGAACATTTGATTGTGCTAACTATACTAGGGCAGAGCAAATAAGTTAGAAATGGAGGCAATTGCCCCAGTGCGTTTTAGGTGAAAAAAGTTAAGATTTTAAAGTTGTCTCCTAAGTTTTTTAAAATTAAAAGATCATATATATAAAAGAATGTGATAATGTAAACTTTTGTCCCTACTCCATGATAACTACTCGCCACTTATGTTGAGGTTTACCCGAATTTTGCCAGCAGCTTAATTTATTCACGCACTGACTGTTAAAAGTAGCATGGTCAAAATCGCTTTTGTCATTGTTAAAATCATTTCCCCTTTTCTCTTTCCATTAATCATGTTTTGCAAATTAAAAAATTGATTTTAGGGAAGTTTAAAATCATTTTAAATTGATTTTTAAAATATCACTTGGACAGTGATTTTGAAAAATCAATTATACTTAAATCTCATATTTCAAAATCACTCATTCTACCGTTACTTCCAAATACACCCTTAGGAGGTATCCCATGGTTGCTGTAACTTGGTCCACCACCGCGGAGACAGTATTCTTTGTTTCCCTTGGAAAATAAAATTGTGTTGTTTCTTTCTGTCAGGAAAATCCCCTCGGAGTTTGGGAGTTTAGAAGCAAAAGCAGGCAGGATATTTGCAGCATGGAGGGAGCATGCCGAGGATACATGTTTGCGTTAGAAGTTACTGAGGAGCTCGAGTTTTGGCCAGAGCAGGGAAACCGCCGTAGGAGATGGGTCAGTATAGAAACTCTAAGTCCCTATGCAGCACTCTTTGAAAAAGCATTTTTGAGAAGCTGGTTTAGTAAACTTGTTTTTGCATCTTTTGATTTGCAGCTCAATGTTAAAGAGGCATTCAGGCTGTGCCGGTATGAGTGGATGCGGGTGGCACTTGAAGCGTTTCTTAGAGTAATGGCAGGGGATGAAAATGGCGAGGCGAAGAGCGAGACAGCAGAGACAAGCACCCCAGTAACGGTTCCAAATGTGGTTGATTGTACATTGATATCATCCAACTCCTGTGGGATGCCTCCGTTCGGTCAGCAGCACGGTACGGGTCATTCGGCAGGTATAGGCATTTCAAGGGGCTGTAGATTAGGCATTACATTAAGTGAATGATGAATTTTCAGTCTGCTGTGGTGGGCGGGATGTGGTTAAACTTTGAGTAAGCAAAGAACAAACAAACTGTGGAGTGAAAGAGGAGAGGAGAGGAGAGGGGTAGGGGTTTTGGATGTTTGTTGTAAGTAGTTGGTTGCTTGGTTGTAGTATTGGTGTTAATAAGATAGTTGATGGCTTACTGACTGATGATGTTGATGGATTTTGGTTGTTAAGCAGGACGAGGGTAACCAAATAGTATATAGTTAATAGTATTTAGTTGCTGTTAAGGGGACGACTTGGTAATTTAACTGTTGTGTTTACTGTTTAATGACAAAAAATTATGAGGCATAGCTTCATCATCTCTTCTCATCTATTCAATTCCCCATGTTCATTGCTTGCTTCTACAATTTCATTTCACACAAATTGTTCATCTCCTACAACTTTGCTCTTGTTTTCTTTTTGTTTTTATATTAGATTGGAATTTAGAATAGGTTCGGAGAAGACCCCAAGGAACAGCCCAGTTGGTAAGGATTTGGAGTGTCTTGGTTATACTAACTTAGAATTCTCAAATTCGAACCTTCGATGTATCTTGGGTTCAAGCTTTGTACAGGTGTGAGTGTTCTTTGGGTATAGGAGAGAAATTTGGTAAGCTTAAAAAAGATATATATGTGTATGTATGTGCGTGCATTGGGAGAAATTTGAAATTATTTAATGGTTTCATGAAGTGTATTTCCTTTTCTCAAGAGGGTTTTTGGTCTAGGAGTAAAGTCGTTAACTAGTTGTGTAGTCCGTGTTTAGAGTGAAAAGTTGTTGGTTTGGAGATGCGAAGCCTAGGGAATTGTCTCCTCCCCTTTCTTTTATTTTCCGATTTTCTCAGATCCCATGTTTTATGAAAATTTATTACTTCAAGTAATAAGTAACAAAAAAGTATTTTCCCTTTTGGCACAAATTAATCAATTTTTTTTATATTAATGTAAAATAAAAACGAAAAAGAAAATGAGAATTATAACTTAGGAATCCAATTCTCAAGTTGGAAGATAAAATATTTCCTCGTTGATTTGGACCCACTTTGATGCTGTATTTGGGCTTCAAGTTTAGTCAAACAGTGCTACAATTCTTAAATTATAAATCTATAAGTTTGTATGTAAACTTTCAAGATTCATTTATTTAGCCCATTAATTAAAGACTTTTTAATTGGGTTACTTCTATTTAGCCTCATACTTTAGAAAGATTATGAAATTAGTCTGGTACATTAAAAGTTTATTGACTATTAAATAACATTTTAAAGGCGACATAAGTTTAAAGTTGTGAACTTCATTTGTATTTTAAATTAATATTTATATATTCAGTTAATATATTTGAGATGAGATACCAAGAAATAATTAATTTGTTTAATATGTGTTTTAGAAGAAGAATAATTTCAAATTAAAAAATTATCCGCCAACATGAATATAGCTCAGCAGTTAAATCTTTTAATATATTTAAAATATATCAATTTTTTATTTTTGTTTTAATAAAAAAGACTATTCTTTTACCTATGCAACAAAAAAGACAGCTTTTTCTTTTTCTATCACGTATGAAAGAGGAATACAATGAAGGAAAGAGAGATAAATCTAATAAAAAAATGCCACTTCATCTAAAAATCTCACATAACGGTAAAATAGACTCCGGACCATTAGAACCATTCTCAAATGTCAAGGACTAAAAATAGATACTTAGCTCAAAATTCATGGACTAAAAGTACATTTTACCTACATAAAAAAGAATAAAAACTTCTTTTTCTTAAAAAAATAAATACTTATAAAAATTTTAGCCAAAATATACCCAAATGGTTTATAATATAAGTGAGTTACCCTTCTCATTGACAATTGTTTTGAAATTGAATTCTAAGAACATTAATATAGCATAACAGTCCAAAATTTCGAGTATCCGGTCAAAAAATGAAATCCAGCCTATAGCAAAAAAATCCATTTTTGTGTACAACAAAAATTTGTATTATGAAAAAAGGGGTTGGTCATCGTGGAAATTTTATTTTTCCTACTATTAGTACTTTTTTTTAGAGGAAGAAGAAATGAGGGAAATTGGGGTTTTTGACCCCACCAATAGTTCAAATTGGATAAATGAACCCCTTTAAAAAAAAAACCTAATTTTTGACTCCACCTCTACTTAATTTTGAACCCTCCCAAGTCAATTTACCATAGTACCCTCATGTTTAAAAATGAAGGGAACTCCCTCCAAGTAAATAAGTAAAATCCTAAACCTCATCTCGGACGTTTCCTGGCCCAACGAAAATTTTCACCATTTCTCGAACGTTTCATTTGTCCTAAAATCCTAAAACCCATCTCGAACGTTATCTCGGACAAAGGACGTTGGACGATTCATCCATCYCGGACCTTACGAAGTTATCTCAGACGTTKCTCTTCCATTGTTTCGCCCTAHGAAGTCATCGATCGCAAGGTTAGTGGTCGGGTAGATTATAACAAAATTTTTAGAAACGTTTGTTGTTCTGATTTCATTATCGGCSCTATCTGAAGCARCCATGTAGATCTAGKGTCATTTTCATGTTGTGCTTGCAGGACTGAGAAATTTGGGGAAAAAATCAATCTCTGATTCAATCCCGTATTCAATCCCGGATGATTTTGGTCCGGGATCGAATACGGGATTGAATCCGGGATCGAATTCGAACTGGCTACGTAAGCTTCCATCCCAGACCACCCGGACCA
>NW_019104537.1:1036471-1052416 GCF_001995035.1 Momordica charantia | reverse complement strand
CTCCGACGCTCAAGTCAGTATAGATCGGACTCCTTATTTAGTTCGAGGTGAGATTCGATACCTGAGCGTGAAATGAACTCCTCTATTTATAGGTAATGGGCCCGACAGCACACACGACCGGCGGTTACATGTCTTTTCTCATATCGGACCTGTCGGGTTCCGAGCAGGTCGGACCACAGTCAGGTCGAACTTTGGTGCCCATACTTCATCTTTTAAGGGGCAAACCCGGTCACCTCGGCGGGGCCGAGGTGGACCTAAGCAATCTTTTTTTATTTAATTTCTTCAAACACGAATAATGGTCCTCCACGCGTCCTGGGTAAGTTTACCCCCAAACAAATATAATATTAGAACAACCATTGTTAATATAAAATATTATTATTATAATATATAGTAATAATGAATTGTATTTTAACAATTTTTATTGACATTGATTAATAATAACGATGTAAGGTTGAATAATTGATAAATTTATACAACTTTATAATTTTTTTATAATAAAATCACATAAATTTGTTTAATTATTAAAAGAAAAATTATTCTAAAAAATATAGATTAACTTTAATTGTATATGTTATCTAATAATAATCTTTTATTTTAACAAATTAAATAATAAACCGTAACTAATTAAAATTAAATAGTTAACTAAACAAATAAAACTTCCCGATCTTACAAAAAGAATTACATGTACTGAAAAAATAATGGTATAATAATTATTTTTGTTAGAACAAAAACTAATGGTAAATGAGGGAGAAAAAAAATGTTTTCTTTTTTACAAAATATGAGTGTGGAGACTTGAACTTGCAGTCTTTTGTTCGAAAATAAGTACCTTAATCAGTTGAATTATATTTACATTAACGTGTGATTATGTTTTTAAAATATAATAGTATGTAAGGTTGTCTTACGATCTTTTTAATAAAGAAATATGCTTTAACTTGTTGAGAATTATGTTTAAGTCAAAAATTCTAGTGGTATATTTTAACGGAGAATAATGCAAATTTTTTTTTTTTCATTTTCTTATGTAAATTGTGTATATTTTGGCAAGAATTTAGAGAAGGGAGAAAAATAAAAAAAAAAAGGATAATAATAAATAATGACGTGTACTTTTGTCCTGGTTGGCGTCGACGTCATGGTTTGTGGGAGTAGACGTGAGAAATAGAAATAAAATAGAAGTGGAAATTTTTGGAGGAGCCGGCGGTTGGTCTAGAGTCACGCGCCTGGAAAGCGTTTTGAGTTCACGTGCGGAGCGGAGCCACTCTCCCTCACGTGCCATTTTCCGTGACTCCTCCAACAAGTCTAACACTTTACTTCTATTCCATGCATCTTCATTATCCCAATTCCACCCATTTTCTCATAATTTAATTCTCTCCAATTTTATCCTCTTCGGGTGTTAATATTCACAAGTTCCATCTCAAAATTAATTGATAAGAAGAGAAATAATTCATGTTTATTATAAATCCTTATTAAATCTCTTGATATTTTTAATGTAGTATCTTTAACATCGAGTGAGAATTCGAAGTCACAACGTTTTAATCCAAATATATATTTTAGTTGAGCTATGCTTAGATTTATTAGAAATAAATATAATATAAAGTATTAAGAATCTTTTTATATTTATATTTGTTCCATTAATTGCTCTTTTCTATTTGAAAAAATGAATGATTGATTTTCTATTGATGCTAATATTGGGGTGTGATTTCCACTACCCATGTGTCGACGTCTTATAAGCACAATTGTGATGAGTCATCGTAGTGACTCGCACACAAAAGAAATGATAGTTCGGACCTTCAAGGAGACAGAGTCGAACTACTAATGGTCAAGACTCATGCCTCATGTCCAAGCTCACCATAGTCTCATACCTCAGTCACCTAAGATATCAGTCAAGCCGACCTATATCGCTCTCATACTTCAGTCGCCTGAGTTATTAATTGAGCCGACCAGAGGGGCAAACATCTAACAGAATCCACGACAACGCACCGCTATTTTGGACTGTCGAAAAGTCGTTGGAACCTTGTTGGAGGACGTGTCAAAAGTCCTAACTATAAATAGAGATCTCTTGCCTCATTTTTAGGTATGTGAACTATATTATCTCAAGTAAAAATCCTACAGTATCAGAATGCTAATTCTCTTTTGCAAGTGTGTTACTTACCTTCGCAAAGTTGATCAATTTCTTGATCAAACCGCTAATACCATTTCTTTCTATTATTTTATAGATAAATGATAGTGCTTAAAAAAATTACCATAAATGATACAAAATATTCCTCAATTATAAAACTCCCATTTCCAACTTTTTATTTTAACCTTTAATCTTTTAAGTCGTTGTTTTAAAAATACTTTTTTGTTTGTCTATGCAACCACCAATTTGGATTCATTCACGATGGCACCATTTTCGTCTCCTTTTGTGATATTCAAAGTGAGTTGCTGCTATTATTCTACATTTTTAGCCCTAATTTAATAGTTATAAAACTTTTTTTTTCTTTGTCAAACCCTATACATTTAATTAGTCCGAGCTCAACTCAACCAAGTTATAGCTCCACTAAAGCCTAATTTTGTTTCGATTTTAAATAGAGAAAGCTAACATATGATATTTTCTAGACAACTTAATAAAAAGTTTAAGAATTAAATTGAAAATTTTGAAGCTAAATAAATAAGTATATATATATTTCCAAACATTTCAAAATTAAATAATAGTTCGCAACATGAAGCATTATTCCGTGATAATTGACATCTACTATTTCTCCTGAGGTTGGAGATTCAAATCCCCTCGACTCTCAATTTGTTGTATTAAAAAATTAATAATAACAATTTAAAAGTATCAATGGTAATTCACTTGAAATACTCAAAATGCTTTATCAAATTGACAAAACTCCTCCTAGATTTTAGGAAGAAAAATTTCTAAAAAATAATGAGTTATCAATTTTTTAACTGGAATTAGGATAAAATTTGATACTGGCTTAAAAAAAAACTAATGTAAATTTTCAATCACGGGTGGGGGGACCAATCTATTAATAATAGCGTAGTTATCCACATAGCTTAAACCCAATCCGGATTTAAGAAAAACACAAGCGAAGTATAAAAATAAGAAATACAAAGAAAAATGAGAGAGAGAGAGAATTTATTCTAAGGGGTTTGAATTAGATGGAACAGTGGATGAAAGTATTGGGCATTGCGATTTGAAATTTGATATGACACGTACTCATTAAGCGAGGAATTCATTGGATTAAGGCTCTATGCCACATGTTGTGTGTTATGTCGATCGATTTCAACTTTTGGAGTGACAGACCATCGAATATGGCATATCACTCCCAATAATTACATATTGCATATTTCAAAAGACTCCCACGCATTTCGACTTCAAAAAGTCATATTGAAATACATTTATCTTGTCAACTTAAACTTAACTCAGCTGGAGCTTCCCCTTTGCTCTATAGAAATGGATGGAAATGCCCGCCCGTTCTTCCAAACGCGTCTTGGTCTTGGAGCAAGAACCTCCGCCCGCGGGCGGGCTTCCCTACTATTGGATCGTGAACCGATGCCGTATAGAAGACTCTAACCACTGAGTTAAGTAGGTCAATGAGAGTTCCTATTCGATTCATTTCTTTTTTCTTCAATTGATCAACGCTATGCTATTCCATGACTCCCACTAGGTGTAAAGTGACTGGGTTCCAAACCTCACCCTTGATAAAAAGATATTGAAGCAGCTTCATTTCTTTCTGTCTTTCTGTTACGCGACAGCATCASGGTTGTTACAGTCGGCGCTCTGCGTTCATGATACTGGGGTGGGCTTCCTTGATATTAAGGTGGCAAAGCGGTCGGGAATTGGCTGAGGAAGAGGAAGAACCTGAACTTTTATTATCTCTAGCTGTTGGAACAGGGGCGGACGGGTTAAGACGCCTATTTTCAGTTAAAAGGTCGTGAGTTTGAATCCCTATCTCTGTACGTTGTATTCAACGGAATAAATACTCTCCATTTGAAAAGTTCGAAAAGCGGGCCATAAAACTCTATGGTCAAGATTCGTATACAGAGCACTTCTCTGAAGTTTATATTTCATATTCTTTTTGTAATAGTTAAAATTCCAGCTTGAACATTATACTTGTCTTAAACCGGCACAAATCGCTAATAATACTAGATTATTGTTACATCTAAATAGTTAAAGACCATAAGAATTATATTTGAAAGTTTTTTTTAGTATAAGGGTGGGGATCGAACTTACAACCTCTTGGTTGGAGATATATGTCAATTATCGATGAGAAATGCTCGCTTTGGCAGAATTATCTTTTAGTGGTCTAAATATATAGCTGCTGAATATTAAGAAAGATCCAACTATTCAAGTATAATTAAACATTCTAAAAGTTTGTGGAGTAAAATGAAATAAATTTGAAAGAGGAGATTTAAAATTTGTTTTATTATTATTATTATTTCTTTGTAAGGTAAGAGAATTTAGAAAATGAGCTCAAGAACGTGTATGAAAGTGATGGCAAAATTAGCGATTTTGAAAATAGAGATTTAAGTGTAATTGTTTTTTCAAAATTACTATCTATGTAATATTAAAATCAATTTAAAGTAATTTTAAATTTGTTTAAAATCAATTTTTAAATTTACTAGACATGATCAATAGAAACGGAAGTAATTTTGACAATGTCAAAAATAATTTTGACTATCCTAAAATCACTCCAAAATAAATCATAAATAGTTATCTAGAATATTAAAATTTTCCACATGTTTTTGAACAACTAAATGCGTGTTTGAGAGTTATGGTATAATAAATGATTTAAAAAAATGCATTTAAATATAATTGATTTTCCAAAATCACCATCCAAGTCATACCTTAAAAATCAATTTATAGTGATTTTAAGTTTAACTTAATTTTTTAATTTGTCAAACATGATCAATAGGGAAAGAAGCGATTTTGACCCTGCCAAAATTACTCATTGGGAGTGATAGTAGAATGAGTGATTTTGAACAAAGATATTTAAGTATAATTGATTTTTCAAAATCACCATCTAAATGATATTTAAAAATTAATTTTAAACTTTAACAACGAGAAATCAATTTAAAGTACTTGATGGTGTGTTTGGGAGTGATTTTGGCATGATCAAAATCATGTTTGTCATTCTCAAAATCACTTCCTTTCCCATTACTGTTTGACAAATTAAAAAATTTATTTTAGGAAAGTTTAAAATCAACTTAAAATCAATTTAAATTAATTTTTGAGGCATAATTTATATGATGGTTTGGAAAAACAATTATACTTAAATCATTTTTTTCAAAATTACTAATTCTACGATCATTTTAAACACACCATTAATAATGAGAAGAGATATTATAAATCGAGAAGAGATATTATAAATCGAGAAGAGATATTATAAATCACTGCCAAACACACTCTAAATATTATATCGGGATAATTCTCCTCTAAAATTAATAGAAAAAAATTATAAAAAAAAAAGAAAAAGGAGAAAGAGAAATTGTTTTTGCGGAGTGTACAGTGAGTTTTGATAATGAAACACAGTAACCCAACTTTGTAATTAAGACCGAGTTTGACAGCGTGGGTGCGGTGGAAATGGTACGCCAACGCAACCGCCTTCCATTGGCTCCGCCCTCCACCATTATTTTAATATTATTGCATTATTATTATTATTATTATTTAATTAACGCAAGCAGACAGCACCTGTTTTTAGTTTCTGTTCTTCGCCATTCCTCTCTCTTTCTCAGTTTCTCTCTCTCGCGAGTTGGAGTTCCAATTCTCACACACAGGAGCTGCGGATTGCGGTTCCCAATGGAGCAAGGATCTGGGTTTTCCACTCCTTCTCAGGTTCTCTCATCTCTTCTCTTTTCCTCCATGCTTTTCCTTGTTTCCTCTACATTTTTTTCCAACGATTCTGCTCGATTTCTTGTTCCTCTTTTGCGGAATTTCCCGTTACCCTATTGCTTCCGATTATGTCGCAAATGGATGTTATTCGAACTCGCCAATTCGGTAATCAGCTGCTCATTCTCTGTTTTCAATCGCAAACCCATCCTTCCCCGATTCGCTTCTCAGACTTCGTATCGGATATGTAGATTCACGGCTTCATCTTTAATCATTCATTTCTTGTATTTGTTCTTCTCAACTTGGTTACGGCTTTTTTTCTTTCAGTCTCTAAATTGTTGTGGTTGTTTTTTTGGCTTCTTCATCTCATCAGCTTCTTTTGTTGATTACAATTATTACAAGTATTTTACTCATTCTTATCATAGCTATCACTGTCGTCATCATTATTATTTTTAATTTCTTTCTGATAGCGATAACATTAGGTCTTCCTTTTGTTTAGTTTTTTTTTTTTTTCGTGTGTGATATTATTTAGCGTGTTCGTGTCGTGATTTAAATGGAATTTTTATTCAGAGGTCTAAGCGCATACTTTAGCTCTTGGTTATACGTGTGAACTCATAATTGAAAGGAGAGTGGCTTCCTTTTCGAGGTCCGAATCCTCCTCCTGATTTTCTTAACTTAGATAGTTGGCATAGGCAACAGGTTGAAGTGTGCAATTCCTTTAAGCTTCTTGTGACTGACCAATATCTTCTTGTCAACTTGACCGTAGTTTTCCTCAGTGGATAACCATGATTGAACTTGCAATTTCGTGAAACATTGGGAGATATTTGTGATAGAATCCAAACAACTAGAATAATATTATAATATGAAAGATAGAAGAACTTACAATATAACCCAAGTATTCGAGGTACTTGAACCTCCCCTCTCTTGAGACACCGTTCAAGCCTAAACTACAGTAAACAATTGCCTCCCTGCCTCCCTTCTTTCCCACTCTATTTATAACAAATCCCTACCGACCAATTTCTTAACTAATTACTAACATACTCTCACTATTCTATTAACATCCCTAATCACCCCAAAGACATTCCTGCCAATTTCACCCTCTTATTTTTTTCATATTTTAATATTTTTTAAAAGTTCGAACTTTCTAGTGAACTTAATACCAAAAACCCTTGATTTCTCTCGGGGTAGAGAGGAGCAAAACTCTCATTCCCAGTTATTAAAAAAAAAAACAAACAAACAAACAAAAGATTTGGTTTTGACTAATGCGATTTGCATTGCATATTTTCGTCATCACAAACAATTACATGCAGTTGTGGAACTAACTCATTGATACAACACCTGTTAAATTACCTGTTTTCTTTGAGATAGAATATACCTTCAAATCATAGGGGAACATGCCTCTATATAATCAAATTATCTTGTAAAAAGCTGAACCTGATGTTGAAGATGCTTATGCCTGCACATATTTGTTGTTCTTTCCCTACATATCAATCTTATTGTCAGCAATAGTACAGCGTGAATTCTTTTGGACCTTCAGTCATTCCTTGTTTCCCATTTTAACCGAACCTTACCTTATGCTTATGCAGCTTTCACGGGTGTATCTCTCTAGGAATCTATTACTTGCATACCAAAGTTTTGGAGTAGTGTATGGAGATTTGAGCACTTCGCCCCTCTATGTTTACTCCAGCACATTTGCAGGGAAGTTACAGAAACATAGAACTGAGGACGTAGTATTTGGTGCATTCTCCTTGATATTCTGGACTTTTACACTGATTCCATTACTGAAGTATGTCTTCATTGTATTGAGCGCAGATGACAATGGTGAAGGTATGGGTTGCAGAACTTAGCTCATTCCTTTGAAGTTTGATTCGTCATTTAATTAAGCCTTTAAAGTTCTTTTCTGCACCATATGTTCTCTATTTCAGGAGGAACATTTGCTCTTTACTCTCTGCTTTGCCGACATGCTAAGTTGAGTTTACTTCCTAACCAACAAGCAGCTGATGAGGAACTCTCATCTTACAAATATGGCCCGTCTTCTCATGCAGTAGCCTCTTCTCAGCTAAAAAGGTTTTTGGAAAGGCATAAAACACTTAGGACGGTCTTACTTCTTGTCGTATTATTTGGTGCTTGCATGGTCATTGGTGATGGTGTGCTAACTCCTGCAATTTCAGGTTAGGTATTTACTATTTGTCATAAACATGGGCTTCATAAAGACCTCTAGGTGTTTGATTTTCTTTCCAATATATTTAAGGATCATGAATGTATTTAAGTATGTGTCTCCAAGTTTTCTGGCAGATCGCTAATTTCAATAGAATGTAAATATGCATTGTTCTATAAATAGACAACTTTCTCAAACTTCTTTTGAGTGCACGTGAGCTACGTTTTTTTCTTAATACAATATCAATAGATTTTCAGCCCAACTAATGCACATCTGAGTGTGTAAGCTACATAAAACAAAGAATTTGTGCTCTTAGTCTTGGCCAACTTTTGATATCAGAGTATTTTTAAGTTATTGAACCTACCAGTACCATTGAGTTTACCATCCCATCCGTTGTCTAGAAGCAAATATAAAAGAAATTAACGGTGAAGAACAATTTCAAATTTTCAAAATGGAATTGCAATATGATGGTGGATATAAATTTGAGGTTAGAGATCTCTATATCACAATGCTATAATATTACCACACAGGTTGTATCCTTGTTCAATTGTAGAAAATAAGTTTTCCAATTGAAAAGAGAAAATAAAACATTCCAGAGGAGGTTATCTTAACATGCCTTTTTTTATGTTTTACCTTCACCACTTTCTTGTACCACAGGATCCTGCTTGTGTCTTACAAGAATAATGTACATTCTTTACTACTACACTGGTACCACCATTAGGGAATCTGGAACGCTGATAATTTTGGTCGTCATAGTCTTAAGATTTTTTTGGCTCATTATATGTCATTTGCCTTGCAGTTCTGTCGTCAGTTTCAGGGTTACAAGTTACTGAAGCTAAATTGACCAGTGGTAATATATTATCTTTACATTGATTATAATTAACTGCGATGCTCAAGAGTTAGTCTTTATCATAATTTACTGTTCTGATTCTCATTTAAGATGATCTTTACTGCAGGGACACTCCTTTTGATTGCTTGTGCCATATTGATTGGCCTGTTTGCTCTGCAGCATTGTGGCACCCATAAGGTTGCCTTTATGTTTGCTCCACTAGTTATTATCTGGTTGTTATCAATTTTCTCCATTGGTATGTACAACATAATACATTGGAACCCAAGTATTATTCGTGCACTGTCCCCTCATTATGTTATCAAGTTTTTAAGCATCACTGGTAAAGATGGTTGGCTTTCTCTCGGAGGGATTCTTCTGTCCATAACTGGTATGTGGAATCTGGAATTATTATATGCGTTCAGTTTTGTTTTCCTTATCATTATGGGCCTCATCCTTGTCAATTGGTTGAGTTTCTGTGTTACTTTGTGTTGAAAAATTGGGTGCTGGGAACCTTATGAAGTTTTGAATTTTTAGATAAATACTGCTATACCTCATTTTTATTTCTAGCTGTTTAACGCGCGTTTATGTGTCTTCCTCAGGTACTGAAGCGATGTTTGCAGATCTTGGTCATTTCACTGCTTTGTCGATAAGGGTGAGCTTGTGATCATCTGTGTAATTATGCATATAAGAGTCAGAATACATAGACATCAGATTGAGGCAATCAAATTCCATCATGTAGTTGGGAGGAGCTTATATATTCTATTTACCTTTTGGATTCCACTGATTGAAAACAAATATGGCAGAGAAAATTGAATCATCTATGATATTAAAGAAGCTCCTTCTTACTGGATTTTTTAATATATAGTGACATTAACTTGATCTTAACTTTGTGTCTTAAGCCATTGATAAATGGTCTCATTTAGCATCAACTGATGAATGGTTTAAGTAACTAATACGAAGTCTTTGCTTTTGCAGCTTGCATTTGCATTTGTTATCTACCCTTGTTTGGTAGTACAATACATGGGTCAAGCTGCTTTTCTGTCTAAGAACCTTGATTTGTTTCCAAACAGCTTTTATGACTCAATACCTAGTAAGTGAACCAGTCTTGTTTCCTCAACAGTGATTTGGATTTCTGAGTATTTTGACTTCAATTGTTGACATTGCCGTTATCATCTCCCTCTTGCAGAACCTGTATTTTGGCCTGTTTTTATTATTGCCACCCTTGCAGCTATTGTAGGGAGCCAGGCTGTCATTACTGCTACTTTCTCCATTGTCAAACAATGCCATGCCCTTGGTTGCTTTCCAAGAGTGAAAGTTGTCCACACCTCTAAACACATATATGGCCAGATCTACATCCCAGAAATAAACTGGATATTAATGGTCCTCACTCTTTCCATTACAATAGGGTTTCGAGATACGACAATGATTGGAAATGCTTATGGTAAGTGCTTTAGACTCTCTCATGCCCCGCACCTGCATCTAGAAGCGTGCACATACACACTGGTACACATTAGTGTTTGGATGAGGGCCTAACAATATTTTGGGTCACCTAATAACACAATGCATTTAAATGCTTACAGTTACCAACTGCTTTCAATGGAAGTAATATGTTGGTGTTTAGGATAGCTTATCAGAATAATGCTTTTAAGTAAAGCACTATTGAAAGCACTTTTTAACATAGCATCATGGAAATTGTGTAAAACATTTTTAATTAGCTAAAAACACATTAGAGATATCGAAAAACTATTCCTATCACATTATTAGTCACTAAATAGCACTTTTTTTTGCCAATGTGATCAGTTTTTTAAACTACATCAAGGTCATTATACTCTTTTAAAACTTGTACTCCTCTGCTGTGTTTTTGTACTTAATTCTTGCACTAGTGGCATGGAGGATGTGGATTGATTTTGTTACAAACTATCCAGGATAGTTCTAGATCTGGTCTAAGACGAACTATTGTAGGGGATTTATTGAAACYATTGAATTCGGAATATGGTAAAGTGGCTGGGGGGAGCGTCTTTGATGGGTCAGGTTCTCAGGAATCTCGGCCGTTTCCTCTCTGCTTAGATGCGTTTAATTCTTCTTCCTCTTTCTGTACCACTTTGCAATTTAGATTATAGGAACTTGTCTCTTCTTCTTTGCCCTTGCCTTCCTTTGGAGTTTGGTGCAAACAACATCCTTATAATTCTCAGGGACTTTGCTATTGTATTAGTTTGTTTAGGTTAAACGATATCAATAAGGCTCTGGCCTATGTCTTTGTCTATGTTTGCAGTCTGCCATTGAAAGTGGGTGAGCAAAAACATAAGTTAATTTGAAAGTAAATACATAACTTAATTTGAAAGTTATTTTGATCATAACATTTGGAGGAGAGGGTGACGAACTGTGATTTCTGAGGAGTGCTGATAGAACTTAAAAAGTGGGGAATACGTCTAAAGTAGATTACTATAGAGTTATAAACTTGTTTTGTCAGTTCTCAGGGATGCGATAGTTTATCATACATTTGAGTTGCTGAAACATATCAACTCTAATTCAAATTAATCTCCTTTACGTCTCTGAAAACTTACCTTGGTTTTGCGCGAGAGGTATTTTAATTTCTTCCTACTTGCAATTACGACATACTTGTACATAATTGTATTTTTTTGTTCTTGGTCCAGGACTTGCCTGCATGACGGTTATGTTCACGACGACATTTCTTATGGCACTTGTCATAGTATTCGTTTGGCAAAAAAGTATCCTGCTGGCTGCACCTTTTCTCATCTTCTTCTGGTCCATTGAGGGTGCCTACTTATCAGCAGCAATCATAAAAGTGCCTCAAGGAGGCTGGGTCCCTCTGGTGTTGTCAGCCATTTTTATGATCGTTATGTTTGTATGGCATTATGGCACTCGCAAGAAGTACAACTTTGATCTACACAATAAAGTTTCACTGAAGTGGTTGCTTGGCCTTGGCCCTAGCCTCGGTATAGTTCGTGTGCCGGGTATAGGTCTCATATACTCGGAATTGGCAACTGGGGTTCCCTCAATATTTTCTCACTTTGTGACCAATCTCCCTGCGTTTCACAAAGTTTTAGTCTTTGTTTGTGTGAAGTCTGTTCCTGTTCCATATGTCTCGCCCGAAGAACGTTTTCTCGTCGGGAGAGTTTGTCCTAGACCTTATCGCATGTATCGGTGCATAGTAAGGTATGGCTACAAGGACATTCAGAGGGATGATGGGGACTTTGAGAACCAGCTGATGCTAAACATAGCAGAATTTATTCAAATGGAGGCAGAGGAACCACAATTCTCGAACTCTGAAAGTTCTTCAATTGATGGGAGGATGGCTGTAATAAGCACTCGAAGCATTCAATCAAGCTTGAGCTTAATAGTATCGGGGCAGGAAGAAGTTGGTACAAGCAACTCCATCCATAGCAGCAAATCTTCAACGCTCCAGAGTTTACGATCTGTGTATGAGGATGAGAATCCGCAACTAAGAAGGCGCCAAGTAAGGTTTCAGCTGTCTCCCAGCCCTTCAATGGCTCCTCGAGTTAGGGAAGAATTGATGGACTTGATCCAAGCAAAAGAGGCAGGTGTTGCATATATAATGGGACACTCATATGTGAAGGCAAGAAGATCTTCGTCGTACTTGAAAAAGCTCGTAATCGATATCGGCTACTCATTTCTGCGAAAGAACTGCAGAGGCCCGTCTGTTGCACTCAACATTCCTCACATCAGTCTAATTGAAGTGGGGATGATATACTATGTTTAGTACTATGAAGAAGAAGAATATATATTCTGATCATTCGGAGTAGAGGTCGTTGCTTAGAACCCAGGCGATGGCATCTGCAGACTCCTGGCAAAGGGTGCGGGGAAACCGAGACCCAACAACATGAATCAGATCTGTGGTAGCATCTGACATTGGCTGTAGATAGTGTCAAGACTCAATATTACCTTTATGTGATAAGTTGGTTAGGATTGGGATATGCCTTTTTCCAGTTCAAGAGAGTGGATATGATAATATTATGGGGCTGGGGCAGGGACTCTTTCACTGAGTCGTTGTGAGTTGTTTTACAAATAGGAAAGGCTAAAATCAACCATCTGGTTGGGTGCTCTCACTTGAAATTTGCAAATAGGAAAATATTTGGTGGTGAGGACAAGATTTGCAGGATAAACCATTCCTAGTTGAATAAACTTTGAGTTTGAGCATTGCCAATAGGAAAATACTTGATGGCGAGGACAAGATTCGGTCCTTATCGTTAAGGAGCCAAGTATTATGACTATTTAGGGTCCATTTGATAATGTTCTTGTTTTTTCCAATTTGTTACAACAACAAACAAATTTCTTATTTTTTGTTTTCATTTCTAGTTTATTTCAAAATATAAACAAAAAAAAAATTGATTTGTCATACATGAATTTATGGATGTTGGAACCGTGCAATTCATTTTTTTTATTAAAATAAAAACATAGAAATAAGAAACAGAAATGTTATAAGCTCTTAACAAGGTGTTGTGATGTGGAATTCTTCGTCCCGTCTCATATTTGTATGGCTCAACCAGAGAAACCGCAACTTGCCAACTTCACTCATTCTAATCTATGATGGAGGCACTTCATATGATCC
Organism: Momordica charantia; assembly: GCF_001995035.1. The sequence goes on along the minus strand of NW_019104537.1, from coordinate 1,039,032 downwards.
AAATTGGCTAGAAATTATTAGGTCGCCAAGCTTCACCAATCTAATCTAACGACCATTTCTAACCTCCCAAAAGTCAAAAACAATCCCCCATGAGTAATGAAATGTTTTTGTTTGATGACCCACCCCCAGGCCCCATGCTTTTATATGTATGTATATTCAATATTGGCTGAACACACAGCAGCTTCAAAATGAAGCCTCGGACGGCGGCGATCGCAATCGCAACCGCAATGCTACTGCTGGTGTTTGAAGGATACGCTCAAGAACAAGACACACGGTGCGTGAACAGGTTAATTCCCTGCTTAAGTTACCTCAACGGAACCCGAGACCCGCCGGAGAGTTGTTGTGATCCTCTGAGACGGGTGATCGAGTCGAATCCAGATTGCCTTTGCAGTTTAATTAGCATGGAGGGAAGCAATCGAGCGGAGCAGGCTGGCATTGATGTCAACGAGGCTCAACAGCTGCCTGGCAGATGTGGGCAACATGTCAATCCACTCTCCTGCCTTTCAGGTTATTAATCATCCCGTCGACAATTAATTCATATATAGATATCTCAACATATCTCTCTCCCATCTTATTTTCTTTCCAGACGCATCGTCTTATGTTTGATGTTTGATTTAATAATTGAAATGCAGCCTCTAGCGATGGAGTTTCCAACTTTGCAGCTCTGGCCACTCTGCAACTTAGCATCATGCTCATCATTTGTACCATTTTTCAAATTCTTTGGGCATCTAATTCACCACTCAATATCTCTATCTAGCGCCCCTTCACATACGTCAATCTCTCTCTCTCCATTTTAGAGAATATAATGTAACCTCCTATGTTTCAAAGGGTGAAGAGAAAATTATACTTTTGTGATGTTGGGATGTTTCAAAATACAAGGGTATGATGGTGATTTAAACCTCCGACCTTCTAATCGAAAATATATGTTTTTCAAGTTGGGTGTGAGATTTAGATGTGTATACTTTATGGGATTGAAACATTGAAATGAAAAAATTTATTTAAAATTTAACAAATTATTAGAATTCGACCAAAGATTATGAGTTGTAATTCTCACTTTCATATATTGTACTGTATATATAGAGAGAGGAAGATCATGAATATATTTTAATTTAAACCGTGTGACGCACCAAAATTAGAAAATGATCATACAAACAGGTATAGATAAAATTGTGCAATTATTAGTGCATTCATATAGCTGATGATAACTCAACATAATTGGAGTAACATGAGACATCATTCTAAATTTTATTAAAATTTTAGTTTCTACCTTCCATAACCATTGGCATGTATTTTCTATTTAAATTTCCAAAGAGAAATAAGTAGTAAAATGGGATAGAATGGACCAAATATTAGCAATATTAGATTAATAATGTATACTCCATATATATTTTTCAGGAGCTTGGCAAAAATATTTAGTAAAATTAGTAAAATAACACATGTTTAGTTTTAACAAATATAGCACTTGAAATAAAATGGAGGTCCAATTTTAAAATAACAAATTTATCCAAATGATATATATTTGTAATGTATCTGTAATATATCTGACTATTGATATATGTATGTGATATACATTTGATATATTCTGATATACTACTAATATGAGTGTCTAATATACTTGTAATATGTACGTGATATATATTTCATATACTATTCATATAAATGTATGATATACTATTAATATTAGTATCTGACATACTACTGATATGTGAAAATCTGTGTTATATTTGAAATTTAAAAAAATAGGTGACATTTTAAAATACCTTTTTGCTACCCATTGCAATTTTTTTTTTCTTTTTTAATAAAGTAAAAACATGTCGAAATAATTAAATTTAAATTTCATTTTTGTTCCTATATATATATATATATATATATATATTACTACAATTGGTACAATTGGAGTGAAGGATTTGAATAATCATCTCTTGATTAGAGGATTCGAACACATCATCTCTTGATTAGAAATATTTAACAATTATGATTAAGTTAACCTAACCTTTCAATTATTATTTAGCTCAAACATTTTAGTTATTATTATTTAACGAAAACATAGTTCTATTTTTTTAATAATAAATGAGAGTCGAGTATTCGAACGCAGGATCGGTCCTTGTCAAGGTTAACGATTAAAACATGTATTTACAGCTAAAAAATAGTGAATTAAAATCTGCTAATTTAAAAAAGAGAGAGAGAGAGAGAGTATGATGTTAGTAATAACTTGACATATTGTTTTAAAAAAGAAAAAAAAGTAATAACTTGAGATATTGGACTTTTTATTCTGACAAACGGAAACGGGACAATCTCTCTCGTCTCTCCACCATTTCTCCGTCTTCTGCGTTTCGCTCCGCCTCTTCTTCTTCTTCTTCAAAGTTCAACCTGCTACGGCGGCTGCCTCCGGCGACGCCCCAACGAGAGCACCTCCGGCACCGATCTTCCCTTCACTTCCACCCCCTTCAAAGTTCAACTGCACCATGTTTGAACGCTTTGGGATCTGAATCGGACCCTAAATCTGAATCTGGGTTCTCTCTCTGTGTTCTGAGACACAGAGACAACAATGGCTGCCATGG
>NW_019104537.1:999846-1029225 GCF_001995035.1 Momordica charantia | reverse complement strand
GCTGCATGACACTGATTATGATCATGATCTCTTACTAAATCCACCAAATAGTTTAGGTTAGCCTGGGATCAAAGCTATGTAAATCGACTTTTATCATCAATAGTTGTGGTTTTTTGGGAACTCGAATTTTTTATACATGTCTATAGAATTTTATGGGCTGAGATGAAGTTTCTATTTATCATCTTCTTAACTCCTAAGGAATGAGATTCACATTTCTTATATGACTCAACAAGTAACCAAGTTATGTTTATTTTTTCCCTTTCATGATACAATAACTACTAGCAAAATTTTCAGCGTGGCAGTTGCTCAAAGGTGTCAGTCTATAATGCCAATTCATAAAACCTGTTTCTCTGTTTGTATAAAGCAGTAGATAAAGTGATCACTTTCTAACCATTCGTTTCTTTAACCTTTCATTTCAAGGTCATGCTGCCTGTTTCCTTTTAAACTGTTCATGCCTCGAGTATGAATTCAATTTGGGTAGCAAGCTTACCATTGCATGCTCTTCTAAACAGGTGCTTGATGCTTTGAGGACGACAATGTTCATACTTGGACTGATGTCGGTTTTCATAGGCATTTCTTTGCTAGCTCCCGATGAGCCTAGAGGTATTTTAATTTAGGTTCACATTAATTTTGGGATTGCATTGCAAGTATGAGAGCTTGATTGGAACATAAATTTCAGACGGGGAATTCAAGGATAATTCATCACTGGTTTCTGGGAAGTCCACTAGCATCTCGGCAGAAGAAGAGAGGTACATCAACTATTTTGCATGTTTAGGTGACATGAGTGTTTTCCAAAAAATCTTACGGAGTTCAAGACCACTTTCAAAAGGTGTCCTTGTTAGTTTTTATGGAAGACGTGAAGTATTCGACAATGAAAAATCTATGATCGATAAAGTGCTTATACTTTTGCCTTTTTATTTGCACCTCTTAACCCATTTCTGTTGCATACGTTTCATTTACAGACTAATCATGCCATCCAAAGAAGCAGCAGCAGAGACTAGGGAGGAAAGATCGTTTTCACAAGGACTCTTGTTAAAGATTTCAGATGTAATAGCCAAGGCAAAGGTACTGGAGTCCATTTCAATTTTGTAATTATCCTTTAAGCCTTGTTCTTTTGGATTAGAGCCTTTTATAGTTAGTTTAGTTTCTAGTTGGCTCCTCTTTCCGGCCTGTTATTTTGTTAGCACTTCTGTGATCTTTCACTCATTTTTTTTCCCTAAAAAAAAAGGGGATTTTTCAAGCTAACTTGCTTGATGGTCAACATGTTTAATCTGTTTAACCACATGCCGTCTTATTCTTTTCACAGGCTGCTTTGGCACTTTCTCTGGGTTTTGGAGAAGTTTCACTGAATGCATCTGCAGTACTTGTGATGCCCATGGTGTCATCAAGGATGACTGGCTTTAGAGGAACTGCATTGGAGCGCCCGAAGTTGTTCTCCACGAGGAAGCCTGATTGGAGTAAGGTCCCGTTGGATGAGGATACAAAGGTGCTCGACACAAACATAGGTTTCTCCTAAAGCCTTTGAATAGGAGTAGCAGTAAAAGAAAAATTCGGCTGGAGTGTTAAATCAATGCCTTTTCTCACTCTCTATAGGTATAGTAGTTAGGATTCATTATACCCGTTATTAGCATGTTCTTACATAGAATTATAAAAGACAATATTGTATATTATGAAGTAACATTTTTTTCCTCATAAAGCAAGATAATATTTCCTCCCAGTTTTTAGAAGACTCAAACCTTACGATTATATGGGAAGAGCAGTCTTAGTGCTGAAATGATTCCTTTCCGAACTTCCTATAGCCATGCCCAACTTTTGGAGTTTAAGTTGTATCAATATTGAAAGATAATATAATTTAGGCTTAAATACTATTTTGTTCTTTTTACTTTAAATTTTGGTTCATCTGGGTCCCTATACTTTTAGCTTTTGTCTATTTTAGTTTTAAATGTCTGATTTGGTTCCTATCCTTTAAAAAAGTGATAATTTTGGTCATTCATTTTCTTTTTTTTATCTCTCGTTGTTTTTTAATCATAATTTTAGCATGAGACTTTAGTTAATAAGTTTCTTGAAGAGTTTTCATCGTGTATAAAACTTGTGTTAAATTTTTGCAAATAGAGATCAAAATGATCACTTTTTAGAGTACAAGTTCCATGGATGTTTTGAAAATATAGGGACTAAAATAAAAAAGTCGAAAATATAAGGACTAAAATAAATCAAGTCGAAAGTACTAGTAACAAAGTTGTATTTAAACCAAGTATTAAAAAAATTTGAAAGGATAGAAGTGAACTTTTAGCAATAATGTTATGGAGGAGAGGAGGCATATTTAACAGAATTTAGTTGGAGCCGGATCTATTTTCGACCAGTTTATAGAGCCCACCTTGAACTTAATTCTTCTTTCCAAATCGTTCCTTGTAGCAAACAGAAGGGAAAAAAAAAAAGTATAATAGAATGTGGGAATAGGGATTGTTGAAATTCTTACACTCTGATTCCACCGACCAGAAATTGAAAATACAAAATCCGCGTTCTTTGCAGATTAGTTACGTGGTCTTGAATCCCGAAATGAGACCCACCATCCTTCCCTTTTACACCACCACCCAATAATGCCGTATTAAAATATAGAGACAGAGAGATTACAGCTAACTGAAACAGTGACCCTTTAACATTCCGAGAACGAGGTGGGGTTGGACTTGGATTACTGCAAGTCTTCCTGTTAGTTAGGTCAGGTGAACAAGGGTGTCTTTTCCTTTCTGCTACTTGGGTTTGTCTAATTGGATCCTTAATGCATGTCTTCATAGCTGCTATGAGTAAGATTTTTAGAATTATAAAATAGGTCATCTGTACCAGGATCACAATTTAACTAGGCCACTAGCAGGTGAGATCGTAAAGCCTGCTGGTGGATTTATGTTGTAGTTCAATTCAGTGAGATTAAAAGTCACCTTGAATCTTAGTTCAACTAGTTAGAGATTAGAAGCCACTACTCCAAGTGGATTATTGCCCAGGTGAGATCAAAAGTAACTTAGTTTGTCATAGTTTAGGTGAAACTAGAAGCTATCAGGTGGTTGTAACCCAATTCGATGGGACCATAAGTTATCGGGCGGCCATAATACATAATCAAAATAAGTGAGGAAAAAATTCCATTTTTTTGGATTACTTTTTTTCTGGATTAGTATGAAAGTCACTTGTGCTTTGTAGCCTAACTAGACACTTGAAACAAACGTTAGGTTCGATGAGGTCACATCAGAAGTTTGTAATGACATGACTAGTAATATGTTCTCATACTTTATGCTTACCAATTACATATGGTTGTAGCACTGACCTATTCTCTGCACGTCCAAGCAATGTCATTGCAACCCGTCATAGTGCACACACCTATTTAAGACATCCTAACTAGTCATAGTTGAGTTGTGACGGGTAACGAACATCAACCTATGATGAGTGACAATTGGCTAGTGTGACTCAATTGGCAACCTTGTACAATTTTCTGAACTCACAAGAAAGATAGAATAGAGATAGGGGTGGTACATTTTTTGTCCTGTCAAAACTTTGCCAAACTTAAAGTTGAACTAACCAAAGCATGTCTGATGTCCAACACCTTTTTGTTTTTGGAAGTAATTTCCAATCGTGCTTTCCATTACTATCTTCAAACATAGGTGTTTCACAAACACCCGATTAATTGCGCAACAACTCAGACAGCGTAAATTTGTAAGGTATGTTGGAGCCGTAGTTTCAGCTTAACAAATAAGCCTCTCATACCAATTACTATTGGAATGGTACATCTTACTGAGAGAGAGATGGTAAAGAAAAAGCCCATTAATGCTGTCACTTTGGATGAAATCAACGACAACTTAAATAGTTATTCAATGCTCAGATGTACTCATAAAAGTAGAATCCTGTAATGTATTTTCTCAAATCCCAAGTTTGTCGAAAGCGACAAAAGAATAACAAAATGCATCAGTGGAAAGCAGACGACTTGAGAGGAATAAGGTTGGTTGAGTTCAAGTATATTGCAGTAGTTGCAGGCGTCGTTGCATCTTTAGCTGTTCATAGAACCTTGTGATGAAGTCCTCAGCCTGATTGTCCACTTGTCCACTTTCACTGCTACATTCATTTTCCTCCTCAGAGGAATAGTTGGATATTCGTACAGAGAATGGGGAAAGGAGTGGGCTTCCTTTCTCGGGAGTCATGGGTTGAAAAGTAAAGGCTTTGGGTTGTGGGTGTAGGTAGGCGTAGGCCTCTTCATCTCCATCTTCTTCTTCCTGTTCTTGTTGCTGCTGCTTTGTTTCCATTTCCACAGGAAGATTGATACAGGGGAAGTAAGCGTGGTATTTGGTGCTGCGCTTTGACACATGGGAAAAAACAGGATTAATGGGAGTGTTGCTGCAGGAGAATTCATAATCCTGTAGGCCGAAACTGCCATGTGCCACATCTCTGCCGCTGAACATGAAGTTGGACACAGATTTTTTGAACAGCTTCCCTCTCTTGACCATCAAATTCATGTCCATGATGAACCTTCGCTTGGAGATTAGACCTTTTCTTGCCATTAGAATCAGGGTCACCTTGAGAACATTCCAAAGCCTCTTGGATCTCACACCCATGATTGATTTTGATTGTGATTGTAAGAAATGAGTGTGGCAGGGTCTGAGCCTTGAGGCTGGTGCGGGTGCTCTTGAGTATACAAGAGAAAAGTTCCAACTCCCAGTTATCGAAATGGGTGTGGCTGTCTACAGCTGGGATATGATGACGGGTTTCTTTGTTCCTGCGAGGTTCTTGCAGACCTCGCAGAAGCAAAGAAAACCCGGACCAGAAAGAGGAGGAGATGGCTGATGGGGAACATCAAACGCAGCCTTGGATTTTTATAGGAAAATGGAGGTTGTGGTTGTGGAGCCATACCCATTTAATTTAGAGGAAGCAACGCTCCTGCTGCTCCTGTATTTGAAAATTGAGCTCCAACCACCGCTCCTAATCCATCTCCTCTGTATTTTTTTCCTTGTTTATTTGTTTTAATATTAGGAAAGAAAATGTTAAGAGTTGAGGTGCGTTTTCAATGGAAAAACGACAGAAATTGTTTGGAAATTGCTGTTATGTGTGAAAAAGAGAACAGATACCTTTTCCAACAGTACATTTGCCCCCATTATTATAAGCTCGCCACTGGACTAACATAATCTTGACTTCAGTATTTATAATTTTATTAAGGTTAAAGAATATTTTTGGTATTTTACTTTAGTTGAGGTAACAATTTAATCTCTAAACTTTCAAAAGTAACGTATTTAGTTATTCCACTCTCAAATTGGTAACAATTTAGTCCCTGAAATTAAGATAAAAATTAACGCTTAAGTTTGATAAGAATCTTCATAGTAGGGCCTAAATTGTTACATATCAAAGATTTAAGGACTAAATTATTATCAATATGAAAGTACTGAGACTAAATCGTTCTAATAAAAAGTTAAATTTAGGGATTAAATCATTACTTTAATGGAAGTATAGGGACCGAATATGTTTTAGCCTTTTATTAATTAGGCAACAAATTTAGAGATTGAAGTTTGAGAAAGATATCAATTGTTGCCCAGTAAAAAAAGCAAAAAAAGAAAAATGAAGATATCAATTGTTAGCTGTGGAAGTAGTCATATAAATATTCACCGACTTTTAGAAGAGAAGAGCCGGTGGGTCAAGGAGACGAATGTTGAAAGCTTCTCTTTCTATTGTTTCTTCAAAGAAAAGGGAGCCAAAACGGCGCCGGATGATACGCAAGTAACGTAAGTAGGAATACCCATTTCAATTTTCATATATGCTAATTGCTGTGCCCTTCCACATTAAGTTTACTGAGAGTGACTGTTGCTCCTCCACCTGCAATCATATTCTCCTCTTTTGAAATGTGAGTCATAATTGCAAAAAATAATTGTTTTTTTGATAGCCTGCTCCATCCCGAATAGACGAACATGAACAACGTGAGGGGATAAACTTGTTTTTCCCTTTTTTTTCCCTTGAGTACAACAACCTGTGGTAGGATTTGAACACACGACCTGTTATTTGAAGATACATATTCAAACTAATTGAGCTATGTTCAAGTCGACATCGGGGGAAGAATTTTCAAAATGATAAATTATGTTGATTATTTTAACTGAACCAATAATACAACTCTAACGAGTAAAGTTAGTGTTGCACTCCTCTCAAACATACTAGCTAGTTTACCTTGCTACCATCACACACCTCTTTAGCCACCTCAGCCTTCGGCAAGAAGTGCAAGTTGGGTAACTATGCAATCATAATGTTATAGTTAGTAGCAGTCTTATTATATGAGACCAACCATTAGTTAAATGAATGATTTGAGACTGGACGACATTAATAGGAGTTAAGCCAACGATGAGCTCAAGTGTTGAGCTCCATGTTGAGAAATATAGGTGAGCTCAGGAGTTGCAATAAACTTTGGGGTGTCAAGGTCGCTCAATCATTAGTTTGCTAGCAATCAAACAATGGTACTTTGGTGTAATAGTTTTTGCCAATCAAGTAATAACCTAACTTACCTATTTACTCACAAGCAACGTATATATAGAAGATCCACCTACTTCCGTAGTATTATATTTGACGTTATTAGTACGTTGTCTCGTTCAACTTATAAGTATTTGGGACAATTATAAATATGGCAAAAATATTTAGTATCACTAGCAAATTAGCAACCGCATTTAATTTTTTCAAATATAGCACTTTGAAAAAAACGAAGGTCCAATTTTAAAATACCCAAATGATATATATCTGTAATATATATGACTACTGATACATGTGTATGATATACTACTGATATGAGTGTCTAATATACTTGTAATATGTATGTGATAAACGTCTGATATATTACTAATATGAGTGTCTGTGCAATATGTATGTGATATACACATAATATATTACTGATATGAGTATCTAATATATCACTGATATGAGTAAAAATTTGTGCTATATTTGAAAATTTAAAAAACAAGTAACATATTTTAAAATACATAAAAGATTTTTCTACTCACGGTAATTTTTTTAATATTTTCTAAGAACAGTGCAACAAAGCATTAGATCTTCTGCAGTTAAAGATTTGATTTGACCCAAACATAAAAAATGGTCCTGAAAATTATCTGTGTTCTTATTAAGTATTCTCCAACCACAAAATGGTGTATCTCTCTCCTCCAATCCAATGAGACCACGCTTGTCATTTTCTTTATTAGTGTCCACTACTTCCACTAATTGGCTGTCTGTGCTCTCAATCATATTAAAAGCAGTTTTCTTTTTAATTGTGTATCCTCTTTTTGTCATTTATACCCAAAAAGCTGAAGTCGTTATTTCATTTGCAAACCAACACCATGGTTTCTTATCTTTTAATCACTTGCCTTCCCTCCCTTTCTCCATTTTTCTTTCTCAAATCAAAAAGAGAGAAGAAAATGACTGTGAGCGGCCTTGGAATTGGCACCAAAGTTATTCCCATTTGATTAAAGTTGTTGGTAACATGAGGGGGCAGTGTCCTTTCTTTATTCCTTTTGACCTTAACTTTATTCTCTCGGTGATTGACCTGTTGCCTTTCACTTGATGTTCTTTATACACTTGTCCCTCCACGCACACACACTCTTCTCTCAACAATTATGTCGTCTGTAGTCGGAAGAAAACGCCAACATGAACTTAGCTCAACAATAATTGACATTTATCTTTAATTAAGAGAATTATGAGTTTGAATCTCTCCCTCCCTACTTGTTGTACTCAGAAAAAGCTTCAATCTTGTTGGTTTGGAGCTTCTGGTACAAAGTACAAACCGGCCACTTGTTATCGTCTGCTGCTTTTACTTTCCTTTGGCCTCGTAATTCGCATTCAAATTATTCCCAATCCCAATATCCCAATCCCACTGATTGAAGTTGTTGCTGTTCTTGCATTCCGCCACGCGTCCTGTATTTGATTGGTTCGAAGTTTTACCCCAACTTTTGGAACGACATGTCCCCCCCACTCTCTGCCTTTTCTTAACGACCACTCTTCCTTCCAGCAGCAGTGCCTTTGCCTTGTCTTATTTAGGCCAGGCCTTCCATATCTTCTTCCATTTCCTCCTTGTGCTTGCACTTTCACTCAGCTTTTCTTTGAGTTTGGTGGGTAATGTTCATAATTGGACGAGGTGAATATGAAGAAGGAATCAGCGAGAGGGGTCCTGAAGCAGATGCTGAGTGCGTTGAGCGCCATGGTGAAAAGGAAAAGCCGCGCCCTCAAAGCCCGTCTCATCATCCACTCCTTGCTTTCCAACACAAACTTCCTAGTCTCCTCAATCTCCCACAAGCTCCACCCTTTAACATCCACCCATCAACACGACCAACACCGCGAATTACAACCGCCCATGGAAGAGGCGGAGGCGGAGGTGGAGGTGGGAGCGGAGCAGTCCCCAGATGTGAGGCTGAGGCAGTCGCTGGTTGAGAGTGCATTTGATGAAGATCAGGGCGGAGGAAGCGGAGTAGGAGGGTCGGTGATCGAGATGGTGAAACATTCCAAGGAGGAGGCAGGGGAGGAGTTCTGTCTGGAACAGGACATAGACCATGTTGCAGACTTGTTCATTAGGAACTTCCATCGCCAGATGAGGATGCAGAAGCAGAACTCACTCACAAGGTGCTCATGGACAGAGCCCTTTGAAGTTTGAATTACCCTCCTTGGCTTTCCTTACACATACTTATTTTTTTTTGTTTGTATGAACCATTACTACTCACCAGGCTGCCATCCAATAAAATTTTTGCCTATATATATTGTGTTCATAGGCTTAGATTGCTCCTTGGCTGTCTTCTACATTGTGGGGACTTTAAACTGTGATCAAATACACTGCATTTTTGTCAACTTCAAAAGTGTTTGTTTGTTGAACTCAATTATACAAAAAGAATTCCCTACATCTTGGGTTTGGTATTGGTGGCTCAAATACCACTTATATGTTTAAACCCATCTCCCAATTTGGTGTCGGTTCTTGTTTCATCCATCTAACTCCTAAACCCTAAACCAAATATCAATTTTTATCATAAATTTTTAAAAGTAATGACGTGACAATTTGTGATTGGCTAAAATTTTTCTATCGTTAAAAATTACAAAAGTATTAATTACAATTTGCAGCATTTATTCAAGTTTAAAGTACAATACGATGAAATTAGAAATCCAGGATAAAAATTGACACACTTTACTAAATTTAGGGTAAAAATTTAAAAAATTTCCTCAACATATGAACAAGTACCATACTAACTTAATGATTGGGTATATAATAAAGAGGTCAATTAGATAAAACAAGGACAAGTGGTCGAAAAATTTTAGTTTAAAATGTATTTCATTTATTTGATCATTCGCCAAAATTAACATGTCATATTAATAGATGCATAACACACCAAACCAATCGAAAGTCAAAACAAACATAATTAAGCGATAATTAATATATATCTCCAACTAAGAGTTTGTAAGTTTTATCTTCCACCGCCCCACATGTTGAAAAAAAAACACACCTATCGAATTGGTTAAGTATATGTTATACTCCTTAATGTATGTATATATTTTTCAATTTGGTTCCTATTTTTCGAATATACCTTTGTTATTGATAAATATTAAAATTAAGTTTGAATCACTTACCTAACTCGTTGTATTAAGAAAAACATGAAACAAAATAGTTTTTCAATTAAACACTCAAGAAAATTTATAATTTATATTCCCTCCCAATTTTTAAAAAGTTGGCAGAAACTTCAACTTTCTTCTCTTAAGAGACTAAAATTTTGCAAATTTATTAAGCACAAGGGATTGTTAAGATAAACCATTGAAACCCTGAGAGAAAGTGTTATGGATTGTGTTCCAAATATAGTTAGAAAGTCCAAATGGTGGTTAAAGCCCTATTGTCTATATAAACCTTTCTCAAAGATGTATTTGGCAGTCGATTGAATTACAGAAATACAACTGCTTCCTCATCTCTTTCCACTCATTTTATGGTATCAGACACTACAAAAATCTAAACGACAATACAAAAGAATGACTGGTTCTATAGAAGTCAACTCGAAAGTCACCATGAATGTAGTCTTGCACAAACAATAAATCCAAGTAACAAAATAACGACTTTGAAACTCAGTGACAGAAATTTCCTCCTCTGGAAATTTCAGGTTCTTGCTGCATTAGAAGACCATGGATTGGAAGAATTCATTGATGAAGAATCTGGAGCTCAACAAAGATACCTGATAATAATAGAAAATTCAGAATTAACACAAAGACAACCCAGCCTATACAAAATGGAAGAAGCAAGATAGACTCATTATGTCGTGGTTACTTGGATTGATGGGAGAAGAGATCCTTACTGATCTTTTCCATTGCAAGACATCAAAAGAAATATGGAGCAATCTTGAACAGATGTTTACCAGCAGAAATCTTGCTAAGGTGATGGAACTCAAAACCAAATTATAGAACATTATAATTAGAAAAAGAAATCTTGCACTTAAAAGATTACATGCGTCAAATCAAAAATCTAATTGATTCTTTGAAAGCCACAAGTAAGACTATAACTACAAAAGACCACATACTACATATTCTATCAGGATTAGGCTCAGAATACGAGTCTACTATATCTATAATCACTGCAAAAACTGGATCAGTAACAATTCAAGAAGTCACTTCTTTATTACTATCCCATGAAGCCGAATGGAAAAAATAATTGACAGCAACACAAAGAATTGATTCATATAAATTTATTTATTTATTATTATTATTATTTTTTGCGAAGTTATAATAATCAAGATGAATAAATACTTGGATAGTACATGAAATAAAATGGTAAAAGTTTAAAAATATGTTTTTTTTAGTACAAAAGTTTTAAAATATGTCGACTAAAACAAATCTTATTTAAACTAAAATAAATATACCCAAAATTCTCAAAAGAGTATCTGCTGCTTATTTCTTAACCCAGTCGTACAAGCAAACACCCTACGCTTACGGTGACAAAAATTCTAGCGCCAGAAAAAAGTGAGAGCCGAGAGGAGATTGAAGAATTCGTACGTTCTCCCGCCAGACAGCGATCGGCATACAGAGAGCGTCCGCCCTTACATTCCATTCCAAGTAATCTACTCCGATCTCTTCCGTTCTATTCTGTTCTGTTTGTTGCAGATTGTTCCACCAAAATCTTCACTTCTCGCATCATTACTTGCATTCGAGAATTCATCTATTTGATACGCATCACGAAGATTTTTTTTTTTAGGCACAGATTCCACATCATAATGGATGCACATTTTTGTTTATAATGTCGCAGCAGGTATTGTATCAAACAAAAGATTAGGAGAGAGGGAGATGCACTTGGACGCTACCAATTTTCTGTGGAGGTTCCGCTTAAACAATTGATCAAGTGATTCAAGTGAGCTTATCCAGATGTTAATTACTTAGTAAAGAACGAGAATTTTATTAGTGTCCCTTACAAACCCCTGATTTTATTGGGATTCCTTCCATCTAGCAGCTTGCCCTTTTAGATTTCTGGTGAAGGTTGTTTATTTATTTATTTTTCAGGAATTGCTGTGCTTGCTTGAGTCCTTTTCATCTAAACAGAATAATACCCAGTTCTTAGTTATGGAAAACGATAACAGGAATGGTGTGTCCGAAGCATCGACAAAATCGACAGATGCTGATAATTCTGGAGGTAAGAATTCCTTGTTTATTTGACACACGAACATTTATGTTTGTACTTCTCGTTACTTTGATATGTGCTATTTGACGTATTTATGTTTGCTTGGTCGTTTCTGGCTAGGTTCTCTATGTTTGTTTTCATTTCTTTAAGCCCCCAAAATATTTCGTTATTCATGTTTAAAATTTATCGTTTATATTATTGCTGAAATCTTGCTAATATTATAAAATTTGAATTTAGTTCTTCTCGTTCCATTGAGGTTGGCGGAATCTATTACGACATATGTATAACTGAAATAGGCTAATTGATGATGTTATTTCTATCTAACTGAAATAGCTGGAATAGGACAGGGAAATTACAATGTACCCGGGAATTTACTACATCAGTTTGCTACTCTATGATTAAATTTGCTTTGATTTTACGATGAAGGCAAAATGGCCCAAGTATATAAATATTGAACAGGTCTGGAAATGGTTCATTTGTCTGTAACTTTGAAGGCAAATATTTTGTGGTATCTGACAGGGGTGAATATTCTTCTGCTTTATTTTTTAGTCTATGTCCCAATTAGGAATATGGTGTGTGCACCACAACTAAATTACTTGCTTCAAATTCATTATTTCCAGGTGCCTGTCAACAATTGTTAATTTTAGTTCCTGCCAGCAATTGTTAATTTGAATCTGAAAATTCCTAGTTATTTCTTATGGAACGTAGTTATTCTTCCTGCCATATCTTCAGCTTCCATGTTACAGTTCCAGGTAGTGGAGTTGGGTTTAAAAACTGGTTCAACAGTTTGTCTTGGGAGTTAATTTTGAATTGTAAACTCCCC
Source organism: Momordica charantia (assembly GCF_001995035.1). The sequence continues at coordinate 1,016,773 of NW_019104537.1, read as the reverse complement.
TAATTTGGTTCTTTTATATTGATTGAAAGAGGTTAATATAAGTCCATTACATCATCTTCGATCAAATGTATTATTGACCACTTCAGTCTACCTGCTAGTTTGTGGATGACCGTGTTTTTTAAGAGCACGAAGGATTTTGAACTAGACATCATGAAGAATCTTCAAATGGATCGTTTCTCATAAAAAGTTAAAAAAAGGAAAAAGGATCAAGAGGAATCTCCATTATACAGCAATAGAATTTCCCCATCTGAGAGATCAATATCCAAGACAAAGAAGGATGTGAGGCTGTATCAGAAGGGAGTAATGTCAACCCTTGTAACGTTAGCAAAGGAGGTCTTCTTAACTTAAATGCCAGTACCCTTTTTCTCCATCGTCTTTAAGACCAACCACCAATTCCTTTTAGAAGAAAATGGGAGTTTTTGTATGTAGAAGAGCCTCTAAAGGGATAGTCCTCTATTAACAAGAGAAAAGAAGACTGTCCGTTCCTATTTTTTCCTGAGGGAACCAAGATTCTGCCTTTCTTACCATTTGAGCCAGCTTTGCTATTTTAGCGACATATTCTTTCTTGCTCAATTTCTTTTCCACCTAATAGACATAGTCATCTCTCTTGAAACTCCTTGGGAAAATTTGTGGGTGAGAGGTAAGCCAATTAGGTTTCTGAAGCAACTAGCTAACCAAGGGAGCCCCATTGGAGAGAGATAGAGTATGGGTAGTCTTTTCCATGTTTGAAAATCCTAGTTCTGCTACCTCTAATTTTGTTATTGGCTTCAATGTTGAAAGATTTCTTTTCCACTACCATTTGTTTGGAAAAGAAACTAAAATTTTCATTGATGACAAGAAACTAGAGTTTTTATTGATGATATAAAAGGTACAAAAGGAAACTATAGGAGAAAAAGGGTACTGGACTTATATAAAAGGTGTCTGAACAACTTATGCTGTTTTAATACCTCCAAGAACCAAATTCTGGTCAAAGAATTGACTTTTGTTGGATGCATTGGGACGGTGGGCTGTGGATCTTTTATCTCTGTAACGAATAGGGAAAAAAGGATTTTGTAAAAAAAAAAAAACCCGGAGGATCTTCTTTCCAATTGAGAGGGTTGCCGGATGAATGTGAAAATTTGTTGACCCTGACAACAAGTTTTCCGTGAAGGTCACATATTCTGCTACCTCTCCTAATGAAGCCACCTAGAAGCAGATTATACTCAGCAGCAGAGCACTGCTTCTGGATCATGTTCTCAAGTATCAGTTCACATATCATGATCCATGCATTGCTGTGATGTAACTCTCGATTGCCAGTCATCTGCACACAAGTATAATTTCCTTACTCTGTTACCAAAGATAGTGAAATCTTCTTTGCTATTATTGTCATGATTCTAATTGAGGTCTGCTCAATCCATTAAGGTTTGGCAGCATTTATTACAGCCTAAATAGCTGTCATTGTTGGCCTAACTGACACTTACACTAACTAATTTAAACAATGGGTCATGTAAAATGGAAGGGCACTAGGAAATGTTACTGTATTTCCCTAGAGATTTTACTCATTGGCTGTATAAGTGATTTATCTGTTCTTTTTGATAAACTTTTTTGTCATCTTCTTGATAAATGATCTGGATCTTGTCTAATCATCCTTGAACTTTTGTTCTGATGTAGAATCTGGTGTTAAAGTGAAATGTAAAGATCAGAGAGAAGCTTTGCCTGGCGAACCTAAATGTGTTGTATGTGGTCGCTATGGTGAATATATATGTGATGAGACAGATGATGATATTTGCAGCATGGAATGTAAAGAATCAGTCCTACGGAGAGTGTCAAATGCATTGCCACCAGATTTGCCATCTCCTAGAAGACTTCCTGCAGCTGATGAGTGCTTTTATGTTAATGATTCTAATCAGTTGGGATCTTCTTCTTTGACTTCTGAGCAGACTGAATTGCTTAGGAGAAAACTTGGAATCAGTGTGAAAGGAGACCTAGATTGTGCCCCTATCTTGTCATTTTCTTGCTGTGACCTTCCTCAGAAACTCCTCCAAAATCTGGAAACCGCAGGCTATGAGATGCCCACAGCTGTCCAGATGCAAGCTATACCAGCTGCTTGTTCTGGTAAAAATCTGCTTGTTTCAGCTGAGACTGGCTCTGGAAAGACTGTGTCTTATCTGGTCCCAATAGTTTCTTACTGTGCTCGTGTTCGCATTGAGTGTTTCCATGGCCAAAAGAAGCCACTTGCCATGGTTCTTACACCTACGAGAGAGCTTTGCATTCAGGTTGAAGAACAAGCTAAGTTGCTTGGGAAAGGCATGCCGTTTAAAACTGCCCTTGTTGTTGGTGGTGATGCCCTAGCTGGACAGCTCCATCGTGTCCAGCAAGGAGTTGAACTGATTGTTGCTACTCCTGGCAGGTTGGTTGATCTTTTGATGAAGCATGATATTGAACTTGATGAAGTGAGGACTTTTGTTCTGGATGAAGTGGATTGCTTGCTCCAAAAAGGCTTTCGCGATCAGGTATTACAGATTTTTAGGGCTCTTTCAAGACCACAACTCTTGATGTATTCTGCAACTACCTCTTTCGAAGTTGAGAAGATGGCAAGATCGATGGGAGATGGTGCTGTTATTATATCTGCTGGCATTTCAAATAGACCAACCAAGGCTTTGAAGCAGCTTGTTATCTGGGTAGAATCAAAGAATAAGAAACAAAAGCTTTTTGACATTTTAGCAAGCAAGCAACATTTTATGCCACCTGTTGTAGTATATGTAGGTTCAAGACTTGGGGCTGATCTCCTCTCAAATGCAATTACTGTTACCACTGGGATAAAGGCATTGTCAATTCACGGGCACAAGTCCATGAAGGAGAGACGAGAAGCCATGAAGTTATTTCTGGTGGGAGAGGTACAAGTGATGGTGGCTACTGGGATTTTGGGTAGAGGGATGGATCTTTTGTGTGTGAGGCAGGTGATTGTATTTGACATGCCAAATTCCATCAAGGAGTATGTCCACCAGATTGGCAGGGCATCTAGACTTGGAGAGGAGGGCAAAGCCATAGTGTTCGTGAATGGGGAAGATAAGAATTTATTTAAAGATTTAGTGGAGATTTTAAAGTCGTCTGGAGCACCTATACCTCGAGAACTTTTGAATTCGCATTATACAGCAAATTCTTTGCATGCAGCCAAGAACCAGAAGAAACGAAAGCATAGTTGATGGAGATTCATGGAAGAATTTCCATCCCAGCACTGGCACCAAGTAGATCTCCATCTACTTACGAATTTACTTTCGCATTATTAATGAAATCATTGTAGCATTCCAGTGTTCATAGTCCTGGTGGAAAGTTCATTGCTAAACCTGTTTACTCTGAAAGGTATGTTGACATTGTGAAATCTTCCAGTCAATTGTAGAAGTTCATAACTGAGCCTGTTAAGGTACTGAAGTTTTGCTACAACACGTGCAGTAAAATTCCCGTGGTCTGCTGGCCGAATGAGGTGCATGGTATTTGAAGCTTCCCAAGAGCAGAAACTTTTGAAGGTAAGCTTTGTACTAAGTTTCGAAGCTAGATGAAATGCATGGTCGAATATTACTTAAGAAAGAATTGAACAGTTTTTTTTTTCCTTCCAGAACAAGGAAGGCCTACGCCAATGCTGCTATGTTTCAAGAATGTCGTTGCTACATCCAGTTTACAGATGATGTGCATTTCAACTCGCGAAATGGAAAAGCAACCAGTGGTTCATCAATTTATAGTAACTGAAGATTTACCTGCAAGCTTACCTTCTCAGCTACATTTACGATCCAATAGATTATGCAAGCTTGTGAAACTGAAAATTGGAAGTATCGGTCAACTCCATTTGTTGCGGTCAATTTAGAGGAGGCTGCTTGCCAAATGATGGATGCTTTGAAGCAAGGGAGAAACAATGACTTGAATCAAATCAAGGATCTATAATTTTGTATGTGATGGGAGGATTGTGTAAATTTACTGCCCTATCAGGTTTTATCAAGAGTCGTGTTTAAAATTTTTCAGTACATGTAATATAGTAGAACTCATCTTGAGTTGTTTGTCCAACACTTGGGTTTAAATAGATAAAATTATGTGTTATAATTTTGAGAAATGAACTTATCTGGACCTCATGATATTGGAAAGAAATTATGTTGTGAAGAGTAGATTTCATTAAATGAGGTGTAATATATATCTTCAGAAGATAATTTTAATAGATGATTAGCAGAATTGTTTGTTGAAAAGATAAAGGGCCCTGTGTTATGAAATTATAAAGATCGTGAAAATGTCAAAGCGAAGCGGTAATTAGCATAAATCATGAAGTTGTAAGTTCGATCTTCCACTCCTACATGTTGTACTAAAAATAACTAAATAAATAAAGATCATGAAAATAGGGATCTATTTTATTTCCTTCCTGCTTCCAATGCCAACTTCAGACCTTCCATCACAGTCTAGATTCCCACGATAAAGGGGCGTATGTAGTTCTTGCAATTGAGGCGTATTCGACTCCTTTTCTATGGTAATTCAAAATCCAGCCTCACCCATCTCCCACATCCATGATAGATCAACAAAGACCTCTAAAATCTCCGCACTCTTGGATTTTGAAGAATTTGGTTAAAGTATCAAATAAGTTAGAAGAGGATTAAAGAAAGATGGTTGTTGGCGAACAGATTTGTCTAAGTAAAGCGGCTTATCCTTTCATAGTTCGAGTGACTTGCAAAAAATAGAGGTGAGCAATCCTATGTCAAAGTCAGCTTTGGTGATAGAAGGTAAGTGTGTTATGGAGAAGAGATTTGAACATACTTAGGTAACGGGTTATCCAACTTTTTATTAAGTGTTTGGAAGCTGAATTAATAGTCAAAGGAGGCGGAGAATTTCTCCCTTAATTTCAATAGGACTAGTCTGGCGATGGGTGCTGACTGCACTTAGTAAATTTTCCTTCAACGTGCGCTAATGGCGATAACGGTAAGATGAGCCAACTTGACTTATTCCTCTCCATCGAACTGACATCACCAGATCGACGCACCCTTTGAATATTCAACACCGTTTTTCCTCTCATAACATCCGTTGTTAATCATACTAATAGATCTCTTCCACCGCTCCACGAAAGATGAATTGGAAGGGGAGGAGAATGTATCATTATAATTTGGACAGTCACATCACATAGAACATTGGTTGTCAAAATGCCAAATTGGAACATCCTATTGTGTGTCGTACAAAAGTGGACAAAAATGGAGGTTGATGAGCTGAAGCCAAATGCAAATGGTAAAAGATTTGATGAGCTACTTTCCTGAAATAAGTAGTAGGAGTAGGACCCTGCGGGCGCGGGCCCTTCTTTCTCTTATTAACTGTTTCTTTCGTAACCCGCGAAACGAAAGCCACAGCTGGGTCGGCTCAGGGTGGCGTTGGCGTTCCATTTCTTTCATCTTCCTTTTACTTTTTCCAACCATTTCCTTTTATTTCTTTGCACAAAAATCCCAATTCCCAATTCCCAATTCCCCGTTCCAGCTGATCAATCGATCAATCAATCCCATTCCCATAACGCTTCTAGTCAAACCATATCGCTTTCTCCTAATTCATCCTCCGATCGTCTCATTTCTTCAACCTCATCGCCCCTTGCATTCAGCATTTGCACGTTGCAGGTATAATTGGAACTCTCCCTTCCCATTCCCCATTCCCCATTCCCCCTTTTTCTTTCATCCTTATTTTTACCCACAGAATTTCAGGTAGCCCTGATCGGCCTCGTTTTTTCTGTTTCATTTCTTCAATATTGTTTTTTTTCCTTTACTTTCTTTGTCAATGGTGTTGCAATCTGCAACCCATTGAAGATATACCGCACCATTTTTTTTAATTTCATCTTTTAAGCAATATTATGTACTTTTATGCAGATCAACGTCTTTCTGTGCGCGTCTAATGCTGTTTTAGTGTAATAAGTTTCCCCTCTTTTCATTTTGAATTCCGTTCTTGTTGCCTACCTTCTTTATCATCTAGATATACTATCCAATTATGGTGGTTGCAATAAATATAGCATTTCCATTTGCCATGTTTTTTCTCAAACTACCACGCATCTTTCTCACTCTTTGAATAGATAGAGCTCGAATTTCTCATTTGTGGAACGGGTCTAATTCATTTGCTGTATCAGCAACATAAAAGCATGCTTTTTTCTTTCATTCTTTTATAAGTAATGGCGAGTTCTTGCTAAGTGGCAGCATGAGGCCCGGAACTCAGAGCATTGGAGAATGTTCTAGTTCAACTTCCTTGAGCTCTCATCAGGGCATTGATGATGACCGCATGATTGCTGTTGTGCTATCGGAAGAGTATGCCAAGCTAGACGGTGCTGTTGCCAGACGCCTCTCCAACCTTGCCCCTATTTCTGTATAAATCTTTGCCCTTTTCTTTTTGTTTTAGTTTCGTTATTATTATTATTATTATTATTATTATTTTAAACTTCCAAGCCACCACTTTTTCCATTCAGCGTTGAGATAAAATTACCAACCTTACACCTGGTTCGAATTTTAAGGAGCTAACTATGAAATTCTCTATTGATAGCTAGAGTATATGATCAGAGAAGCTTACTAGTTCTCACTTCTCAGATGTAATTGCAAATTTTTTTTATTTTTTATTTTTTGCTTTTTTTAGAATCTTTGTCCTGAAATTTTGCATTCTAATAGAATGTTCTGAGGCGCCTGGTTTATTAGTTTTCTGATTAGGCTCATGAACAATACTTGCTCCGTCATTGTCTGCAAGCTTTATTTTACAAATTTTGAAAGATATTACCTAAACTCATATGTTAAACTTCACTCTTCATGGTATTCCAGCATACTCCAAGGATAAATTTGTATATCCCCAACCAAAGTGATGCTAGTTTGGAACATCATAGGCTTCTTCAAAGGTATGTATGTATCCAACATTTCCCAAAGCAAAAGATAGTTTGCCAGCTTAGTCAAAAAAATGGCTCTATATACATAAAAAAATACCACCTCTCTCTCTCTCTCTCTTTTTGTGGAATAATAATAAAGTTTAGCATGAATAACAACTGTTTAAAATGTTCACAAGAGACACATATGCATTCATAGATAAGTATCAGTAGATTGACTATTACTTTGAGGGAGTTCAGACTTAAGAAAGTTCTTAAATTTACTTGGTCGGTGGTTTTGTATCATGATCCTGTTGAAGGTTAACTACTACGTCCAACTGCTAACATTGTTATTGTTATTATTTTGTTATATTCTTGGTTATGATTTCGGCTTAGTATTAAAGGATTTTTTTTTTTAAATAATTTTTTTATAAGAAACAATTTAATTGACGGTAATTGCAACAACTAATTGCTTGATTGGGGAATAATTCAAACATATCTGGTCTCCACTACCAAAAGAAAAAAAAAGGTCTCCATTACAAATTCAAACATATCTAAAAAATTTTATTAAAAAATTAACAAACATAATGAAGAATAGTAAGTCATCATGATCAACTAACTTAGCCAACTCTATGCCATATGAGACAGCTCATTGGCCAATTTGTGTGGCCCATTTAGCCAGCCCAGCTCATGACGTTCAGGTTCTAGCCTACATTTTCTTTCTTTCAGGGTTGCAGTATGGCTTCTTTTGTCCCTTAACACAAATAAAGTTAATTACAGTTCTTTCTTTCTTTCTTAACTGAGTTGCTGCTGCGACTTCAATTTAATCCCCACCCTTAATTTCCTTTAGAAGTATGTTTTGGATAAGTGCTTAGCTTATCTAAATGAATATGGTATCCTAAAACTAATGCAAAATAAGGTTACTATTGTGTTATTTTTTCCTGGTTATTAATTGTTACTTCTATGATAATATCTAAAGTCCAACAACGATAATCTGGTTTTTTGTTGAATCCATGTGTTGTCAAGAGGAAAGTTATGAAAATTACCTGGATAAAACTGATGGTGGTATAAGTCTAGTGATGTATGTTTAGCATCAAAACTTACCATCTTCCTAGACTTCTCTTCTCACTCCCACCACCTGTGCTAAAGTAGTTTTCATCTCATTGTGAAGGCTGAATGTGTATGGTTTGCATGAAGTGAAAGTATCCGGTGACGGAAATTGTCAGGTATGCAGATTTCTGGAGTAAGGCTTCCTGTTTTATCTTTAGTCTTTCTATAATTTCTTCTTTTGTGGCAGTTTCGAGCACTTTCAGATCAGATGTACAAATCACCTGAGTATCACAAGCATGTACGGAAAGACGTTGTAAAGCAGGTAGTTTTTCATGTCTTGAGGTGCTTGAATTAGGGAGCGTAGTGGCCTTTCCTTGTTTGGGATGAGCAGCCTTCATAGCAAATGAAAGAGGACGTAGTGAAAGGTTAATGTAGCTTGCAGTCTGAGTAGTTGGGAATGGGACAACAAATGATAATTTGAGAAGTTGGTTCACAGATTCTGATTATTTCCACTAAATTTTCACTTTGACATGGTTTTAGAACCTGTGACTTTGGTTAGTATTTTGTCAGATCAGAGGTGTTCTCTCATATGGACTATAAATCAATATGCATAAATTAAATGTGATTTATTAGGACTTGTCAATTGTGACTGGTAACACCTTACCCATGTTTTTGGTATCAAATTGATGTGAAGAGTTTTCAAGGGTGAATAGCCTGCTCATGTTTTACTCATCTACGTTTATTTTCTTGTTCCAGCTAAAGGACTACCGTTCTCTATATGAAGGTTATGTTCCAATGAAGTTCCGTCGTTATTACAAGAAAATGGCAAAGTATGTGAAATTGTTGAAGATAATTTTTTTTCTCTTATCGAATAGATGTTACATCTGTGGATTAACTGATAGGAAACGTGTTCTTGAGGAAAAGGTTTCCTTTTTTGATCTCATAATATATGATGCAGATCTGGTGAATGGGGAGACCATGTTACCCTACAAGCAGCAGCTGATAAGGTATAGCATACAGCTAAAAGTTGTCTTTGAATTCAAACCTTACAGATTGATCGTTGTATGGCATTGTCAATTTTGGATTCTGTATAAAATATGCACCAAGGGTATTAAAGATAATTAAAAATTATATATAAAAATTCACTTAAAAAACAGCAAAGAAATTACGGCATTTCAAAATGACCTGTGCACAAAAATTGGTCTGATGGCTCTTGGACTAGGTGCTTCACCAACTAACCGTGAGCTTGGAGCTTAAGATTTCACAAGATAAAGAGAGAAAGAGAGAGAGAGAAAGAAAGAGATGGATGATTATTCGATGATTGAATAATGATGTCAAAGATTTGTTTATCCATTTTCATTAGTGCATTATATTCCAAAAATCTGACAGATTTTCCATTAGAACATTTAGGCATGCCTTAGCTGTTTATTTCTTGATCTAGCTGCTTATTTATGTGCAGTTTGCAGCAAAGATTTGCCTCCTGACGTCATTCAGAGATACTTGTTTCATTGAAATTGTTCCTCAATATCAGACTCCGAAACGTGGTAAGATAGTATATGTTTCTTGATATTCCCATGTTTTGGTTTTTTTACATTGGAAACAGATATTTTATTGACTTTATGAAATATTACAAAAAGGGGTGGAAAGCCAAACCCCTAGAGTCTATATTAGGAGAATAAGAAAAGAAAATATCGGAAAGAGCACACCATTGGGAGGCTTTGAATTTGGCAAGATTGAAGCAATCAATTGACGAACGACTAGAGTCTTCAAATATCCTTGGATGAACTTGTAATTAATCAACATTTGGCAAGTAATTTGATATTGATAAATTTTAATGTATTGTTACTACATAGGATGGGACTTGGTATCAGGGCTGTTTCCAAAACAGCCTGCAATATGATATATATTTTCTCTGTACCTCAGTTTCTTGATGTGTAGAGCTGAGATGGTTGGACGTCAACGCTATAGAAATCAGATACTAAATGCTTTTCTATAGTTTTGGAACACTAGTGTTCTTACAGCTCCTTTACTTTCGCCATAATGCAGAGTTTTGGTTAAGTTTCTGGTCTGAGGTTCACTACAATTCACTTTATGAAATTCAAGGTTCGGTTATCCTGCAAAATCCTTTTTTTTTCTCTGGTTCTCAGTTTTAGAGTGAATGTGTTGATATGGAGATTGTGATTCCTTGCTTTGATTTCTCTTGCAGATGTTCCGGTGCAACCGAGGCCAAGAAGAAAACATTGGTTGTTCTAGGAAATCAGATTGCTGTGAGTATAGATTCGTAGATATATTTGTACTACACTGCATGATTCTTGTTTTTCTTCATATGATTGATCTCAATGTTTTTGTTCTATTTAATTTTATGTAAATAGTTTTTCATACATACATTGCCTTGTATTACTGCACTTATGGATCCATTGAACTCTATAACAGAATTATAGTCACATTATAAACTCAACCTTCAGCATACTAGACTCTGGTGTAACCGATCAAGTAAGCATAACTGAATTCAGTTTAGCTTATTGTACAGAGCCAGAAATATTTAATTTTTTTGTACTAATGAAACCTCAAACTTGACTCGAATTTCGAAACTTTTATCGCTCTGCATAGTTTTGTGGCATATATATTTATTGGGTGACGGGTAATGGAAAATGGTTTTTCCTGTTCTGATTACAAATTAATAAGGGAAAAATCAAGCAGAAATGCAGAAAGTAAACTAGAAATGAGGTTAGCTCGGAGAGAGCAAAAACCACCCATGCTCATTTCCAGTTGTTGGCAACAATGTCAGCCAAATCAACAACCCGTTGAGAGTAACCCCACTCGTTATCATACCAAGCAATAACCTTCACCATGTCGTCGCCCATAACCATAGTCAATGAAGAGTCAACAGTTGAGGAGACGTCAGTGCACCTAAAGTCGACTGAAACGAGGGGCTCATCGCAGACAGAGAGGATACCGTTGAGCTCCTTATCAGCACTTTCCCGGAATGCAGCATTCACCTCTTCAGCAAAGGTCTTTTTAGAAACCTGGACAACGAGGTCGACAACAGAAACATTTGGAGTGGGCACACGCAGTGCAATCCCGTTAAGTTTTCCTTTAAGAGAAGGGAGGACTAGAGCAACAGCTTTCGCTGCCCCTGTCGAGGTAGGAACAATGTTGAGTGCAGCAGCTCTTGCCCTCCTGAGGTCACGGTGGCTGGCATCGAGTAGCCTCTGGTCACCAGTGTAAGAGTGAGTGGTAGTCATGGTTCCCTTGATGATACCTGCCATATATTTTGTACCAACTCCATCACAAACCTGAGTTTTACTTTTACTAGATCTTGAGCAAGAGTCTGCAAATGTAGCCTGTAGGGTGTAGGTGCTATTACAGAATTTATGCTAGGATTCAGTATGCATTACCGAACTTCTGGTCGAGGACTTTGACGAAAGGAGCTAGGCAGTTGGTGGTGCAAGAGGCATTGCTGATTATAGGCTCGTCTGGGCTGTAACCGTCAGCGTTAACCCCGACAACGTAGGTGGGAATGTCACCCTTCCCAGGTGCCGTAATTAGGACCTTCTTTGCTCCAGCCTCGATGTGCTTCCCTGCACCCTCTCTATCAACGAACACACCAGTTCCTTCTATCACCAAGTCAATTTCCAAGTCCCTGCGTAGTTGTTTATCTATTCATTTATAACGCAGCTCGTAACAATGATTAAAATTAGTGTAGAGAATTTAAACACTCACTTCCAGGGAAGAAGGCTAGGATTGCGGCTGGAGACGACCTTGATTACCTTGCCATCGACTGAAATGGCATCATCTCCAATAGGTTTGACATCAGCATCGAAAATGCCGAGCGTGGAGTCGTACTTGAGAAGGTGAGAAGCTTGCTTGACACCTCCAGTGTCGTTGATGGCAACGACATCGAGTGGGGAGTCCTTGCGCCCATGCCAGCACCTCAAGAAGTTCCTGCCAATCCTTCCAAACCCATTGATGGCTACCTTAAGCTTTGCTTCCACAATCCCCTTCTTGTATCCTCCGCTGATTCCCACCTTCAAGAATCAAAGAACCCTTGAGATTCGTTCTTTTTCTCTATTTGTTATCAGTTTTGGAAGCAGAATAATGAAAACAAGAGACTAGTACGTACGCTTGAAGAAGCTTAGTGAAAAAATAATAATAATAGTAAATGGGATTATTTTCATCGGTTCGAATCGTCTCTCGGCCGTGTAACCTTGCGTCAAATCTTATTTCATACTAATCAAATTAAAGAAAACTTGAACTTTGTTGTTAATCAATCAACAGTCTATATCTACTACATCTCTTCCAAAAACAGGCCTAATCATCATAAATCAAATTGTATTCATTAAAACAAACATGATTAACAAAAGCCATGAAACAGCCCTTTAATCAGCCTTGGTGTTACAGAAATTTAATGACCATGTAGCTGTTTACATTGTCCGCCATGGATGTTGGTAATATATGCATATGCAATGCTTCAATGGAGAATGCTGGGATTATGAGATAAACATGCTAATGTCTGAAACATCATGATCCAAACAAAAAGATCTCAAGAAGGGAGAACTCACGGCAGAGGTCTGGAAGGCAATGACGGAGAGGAAGTCATCGGAGGTTCTCCTTCCGAAGGGAAGGCAGGTCGACGAGTTGCGGAGGCCCGAGAATTCTCCAAATCCTCCCTTTCCATTAGCCTGGGACACACAAGAGAAGAATATTGTAACGTTATTAGATGCAAAAAAGAGAGATATGTATGAGTATGAGAAATGTAATGTGCATAGGAACCTGGAGAGACGGTTTGGCTACTGACAGAGCAGCAGTAGCCATGGCGGACGGAGAAAGCTGAAGCTGAATCAAAGTATAGAGATGGGGAAATTGAGAGGGCTGTATTTGTATATATATTTTGATGGTAAGTTAGAGTGGGAGATTTGAGTTGAATGGCTTTGATTGAGTGATGAAGGCTAAGAGAGGATGAGATTATGGATAGCCTCTCACTCAATGAATGGCTGTGGTTATTCTGCTCTTTGTATCTTCTACTGTGTGATCTGTGATAGTGTTTCATCCCCTCCACTCCCTGTGCTCTCATCCCAGTGTGGGGACAATACTAAACTCATGGCCTCTAAAAGCTCCTCAACTTTTATCATTTTCTTCAACGGAAATTTTCAGAAATCAAACAATCCAAATTTCTCCATTCAAGCGCTCCTTTGCTAGCGTTATCAAGCGTTATCATATTTCTTGTTTCTCGTTTCTCGTTTCCAAATTTCTATTAAGAAACTTCAGTATTTGGCAACTATTTATGTTGGTTGTTTCTTATTTGTTTGGAAATAACGCAAATAAATTTTTTTGTTGTTTTGTTTTTATTTCTATTTTTTTTTTGAACAAAAATATTATTTTATTATTCTGACTTATAAAATTAAAATTAAAAAGCAAAGGGTAACAAAAAAACAGATGGAATATTTAATTTAAAAAAATTAAGTTTCATATAAAATTTTTACTTTTTTGAAATTTTTTTGAGAATGATAAAATTTTTAAATTTAAGATTTAATGTTTATATTTTTCTTGATTAAAAAAAATAAAGAACAAAAAATAGTTACCCAATACAACTACGTTTTTTTATTAAAAAAGATGAAATAAGAAACGGAACGTTACCAAATGGATCCTAAATTCTTTATGTGAAACCATCGACATTTGAGATGGTAATAAATATTTTACTCGCTTAAAACTATTATTGAACACTCAAACACTAAATTGAAAGATTATAAAATTTAAAAGGAAAGAAAAACATATATATTTAATCATATATATCAATACAATTTAAACACGGTAGGGGTGAGATTTCTAAATTGACAAATTGAGATTTTTCCCGTGTGAAACAAAATAACGAAACTAAAATCTTCATTTATTCCTTAGAATTCAGGAAAATCCAATATCTTATCAAAAACTTTTGAAGAAGACTTTCCTTCATGCCAATTTGGAAGGAGAAATTTACCTAGTGCAACTGCAAAGATTTAAAGTACAAGTATAGGAAAATATTGATAGTCTCAAGGCTCTCAAACAATGAATTTGAAATTCAATAGATTTATGTTTAGACATAGGTTTCTCAATGGTCATGCAAATTATTTTTGTAAAAAAAAATTTCTTTGCAACTCATTTTATTGCTATATGTTGATAGTAGGGACCAGCAAATATGATATTAAAAAGCTAAAATTAGCTTAGAAAATAATATGAAATACTCAAGTGCTACTAATCAATTAAATCCATGAAATGGTGGTTTTTTTTAGTACAACATGTTAGGGAGGAGATTCGAACGCACAACCTTATGGAGGTATATGTCAATTACCGATGAGCTATGTTCGCTTTGGTTCCATGGAATGACGGTTGAGAGTAGAGATAGTGACAAATTTATTTGTCTTATCAATCAATTAGTCGACCAAGATTGTTCCAATTGAGAAATTGAAGTGGTCGACTTCCCCACGAGTAAAAATAAATTGATGCCCGCTACCATTGGTTTAAGGGCATGTTTGGGAGTTATTTTGACATTTAGAATCACTTTTACTCGTATTAAAATTACTTCCATTTTAAAATAGAATGTTTAGGAAGAATTCATAAACGATTTTTGACAAATCCAACGGTGATTCTTCAAGTGATTTTTTACCAAAAAAAAATAATAGAATATTAGTTTTTAAAATAGTTATCGTTTTAATTATCAAAATTGTCATTCCATTCACCTTCCTTAAATTTTCTTAAAATTTTTTGTTCACTTCTCTAAATTTTTGGTCGCTCTCTAACGTATTTATCTCTATTTTTGTTTAATCTCTCTCATTTTTTTTTCTCTAAAATTTTTTAATCTTTCTCTAAATTTTTAGTTCAATCTCTTCTCTTTTCTAAATTTATTTATGTCTGAAATTTCCCTCTCTAACATTTTTATCTAATTCTAACTTTTATCTCTCTAAAAAATTTTGTCGAATTCTCTTTTAATTTTTGTTTCATGACTGAACCGACTTAATATATAATTTGGACTACTTCGGCTTAGCTCATTATGCAACAAACTCCACGACAATATGTCGTACTTCACGGCAACCTTAAAGGGCCGTTTACACCAACATGAACCTAATTCAGTGATAATTGACACTTGTCTTTAACCAAGAGGTCCTCCTCTCACTTGTACTAAAAAATATATATAACATCTTTTATAGCAACATGTGGTTTTCAACCCCTTCACATCTATTATAGCAAATGGTGCATCAATGAAAGTCCATGTTTCAAATGAGAATAGTCTACTTCAATCTTCAATCTGCTTGGTTTACATTCTATCAAAAAGAGAAAATGTAGAGGATGTGCAACAATTAAATAATGTCTTGAACATGAGGATGTGTGGTTTACACAATTGAAGCATTGAAAGACAACGAAGTTCACAATGACAATGTCACAATGGGCATGGTATCAGCACTAGCTGCTGAAGCAGATATGTTATATTCTAGACTAGATCGATTGATTGAAATATAATACTAAAACAAGCAATTTAAGAGGTTAGGTTTAGTAAATGGACCAAAAAATCATTATTTTGTGCATAGAGGGATAATAAGTCCAATAGGCGCAGTAGTTTAGGTATAAATGTACATGGTACAGGCCAGCGATTCTTTTGGTCAATTCAGCTTCTAACCTATCATGCTGCCATATGGTCATCGTATTGATCCCTCTTCTGAGCACAACTATGAGTCTACATATCTTTTTTTGGATAAGAAACTTTTTATAGATAAAAGCAGGGGACAAAATCTTCAGCATAGGGGAAGAGGGCTCCCCTCCAAATATTCCAAAGGAGGGCTCTAGCTGCACAGTTCCAAAGGATTTTGGCCTTCCCTTTAAGATGCCAACCTTGCAAAGCTTCAAACAACCAACCATCGATGCACTGAGGCAAGCATCCGGAGTACCCGGAAATTTGAAACAAAAAGGACCACCCTCTCAACACAAACTGGCAGTGAAAGAATATGTGATCCATGGTCTCCTCATTCTTCTGGCAAAGAACACAAGTAGAAGGGGAAAGAGCCCAATTTGAACTATGAGCCTGCATATCAGGAACAACAACCGTCTAATAGACAGGAATATTACACACGTCCTGCAATTGCATTTATATGATGATCAAGAAAACTTTTCCCTGGAAAAACATCTGTTTTCCAAACGACTGGAGATTTCCTTTGATATGACCCAAGGATATACTGGCAAGACTCTGATGAATTTGTCAGGGTCACATGTAGAAGTCACTTATCAAGCAGCTCATAGATTTTGTAGCTCCTAGTGAAGCTCATCTAAGGTTGTTCTTTCTCCAAGGGAGGGGATGGAAGAAGAATCAGATTTGGAAAGGTTGTTCCTTCTCCAAGGGAGATTGTACTTTCCTTCATAGACTTTGCGCCCTCCAATAAGATTTCACTTCTAGAATCATCCAAGAAATTCATAAGGGGAATACTTTTTGGGAACTTCGCTTCATAAGCAACTTTGAAAAGTGGGCTCTTATATTTAGTTGGTGGAAGATTTTGACTGAATGTCGTGATTCGTACTAGAGTTTGGAACCTAAACAATTCTAAGTTTTTTGCTTCTAAATTCTTTATGTTCATTTGATTCAATGAATCATGGTCTCTCCTGCATGGTGCGGGAAACTAGAACCCCCAAAAAGATCAAAATTTCAACTAACTCGATACCTTTTATAGAATCCAATAAGGGACCAACCCCACCGCCCACAATCTCCTCTCCCACAGTCAGTGCGTGTTCTGTAAGATCCTTTACTTGACAATTCTCCAAGTGCTTATGGTTGACTTTTTTATGAGTCGATCCAACCCAAATAATTCTCTTGACAACCTACATCAACATATCCTGAGGCATTCTTTGGATGGAAAAGCCAGAGGCCCAGGCTTGATAAAGTATTAGGGTGAAAGGTGTATGTTGTGAATTTTCCTGCCAATGGCCAGAAAATTTGTGAATTTTTCATTTGGTAGCCGGCAAGTCTTTAACGCCTCTTCTAGTCACTTTAATTGGAGTGTTATAATTTTCTATTGTTTTAAAAAAGCA
>NW_019104537.1:983454-996307 GCF_001995035.1 Momordica charantia | reverse complement strand
AGGATGATCGAAGAAGACGATCCAATCAAATGGACTGCGGTCGAGGGGAATTGGAGTAGGGAATTTCTTGCTGAACCCTCCCTGCCCCAATCAATCACATAAAAAATTTATTTATACAATATCCAATTATCCAGCTTCCATGTTTGAACTCCAAAAAATTAAAATAAAAAATAAAAAACATATTATCCATCTTTCTACGGCACGACGCACAAATGACATATCTCAATCTTTTCTCTCTCTGGGCAAATTTCTTTTTTTTTTTTTTCTCTTTCGCAAGGTTTAGAAGAGATATTCTTGGTTCTTTGATAGGGTGTTCAAAAAACTTGATAACCCGCCACCTGAATTTATAAAAGATATATTCTGGAATTTATGCATATAATAATATGTTTGGTAAATTTCAATTATAATCTTTAACATTTCACAAGCTTCGTTTTAACATTTAATCTTATCAAAACAACCACTCTATTAACTTTTCGTTAAAATGAAGATAAAAATATAGTCTGTGTCAATGAGTTAGTGAAAAAATTAAAGGGTTTCAGTCATATTGTGTTGATTAGAATGGGAAGTGGACTATGGGAGTTGGAGTTTTAGTTCAAATGGCAGCACACATTTGAAAAGTTATACACCCAATAAACATCAACAAACTTATTGATTGTGAAAAGAAAAATATCAGGAATGAAGGAAAGTGAGGTTGAGAGAGAAAATTTGCAAGAAGAATATGTTCATAAAGGAAAAATCAGGAAAGAATGAGGTCTTTTTTTTACATAGAAACCTTAGATTAAAGCCATAAAGGGAAAATAGCCTAGAGAAGGAGAAGCGGGATCCCCTCCCAAGAACTAGACAAGAATTGCTCTTAGCATCATCAGGAAGAGTGTAGCTATACACTATTACAAAACATATCAAAATAAGAGGACTTAGCTTAAAAAATCCTATAATTCATCTCCATCCACATATTCCACGGAAGGGCCCTAACAACACAATTGCAAAGAATTTTGACCTTTCCTTTTAGGTGCCACCTTTGAAACGCTTCATCCATTTAGTATTCAATGTGAAGAGGCAAATAAGCTAAAATCCATCATGAAAAACAAGGTTGTGAAAGCTATAATAACAAAAAAGAAAAAGGAAAAAAAATTGTTAATCGATGAAGGATGATGTGATCACGACTACCGATACAAGTAACCTTCCAAACGTAAGGACCATCAAGTTAGCCTACTTAAGCACAAGCTATCACAAAAAGCTGATAATCTTGCAAGGAGGGGTGACCAACGGCAAGCGATGTGCGCTGCTAACCTCACAAGGCAACTAGTGCCCATGCTTGCACGCAACATTATCCTCACCAGGCAGTTGACACCTACACCTATGCGCATTTGCCACTCCAAAAAGTTACCCTGCAAGAACCTAAAAACACATGCCTACTACCTTTATGTACACACCCATGTTACAATCTTAAGTGCAATATTCAAATTGTACCTACGAGTATGTCATTAGCAACAACAAAAGTTTAAGTGGGGGAGAATATCACAACATTACTAGAAGAAAATATGTTGTAACGTCCACGAAGTTGACAAGTGGTTGTGATATGCATGTGTTGCCCATCAAGACATGTTGAGGGTCTAGAGAGAAGTGTCGTGATGCAACCAAGGTGGATGATGCATCAACTAACCCATCAAGATAATGTGCATTAGAAAGCCTAGCTAAGGCGTAAGAAAGATTGAAAGCAATAACAGTGTCACTGGTGTTAATGACAAGCTTAGTAGGGGACCTCAAGTCATGACCCTAAAAGTTGGAATTCTATCGAGAGTTTGAACGAGCGACTTTAGAGTTAGATGCATATTAGTGAGCATTTTGTCTTGTCCCATGGGTTGGAGCTTGCATTATAAGGCCATTGTCGAAACAATATACTCAAGTGGGATGACATGAATGCGAGAGTCGTCATGGCTTAATAGTATCAAGATGGATGAACGTCTGGAAGATCCTGATTGAAAGTACGAATCCATTAATATAGTCTATTGATAGACGAGAATGAGTGATATACAAGAGTAAAAATAATATTACATAAAACGTATAAATATGCATGCTTCTGAAAATTTAAAAAAAAAAGTTGATCATATTTGCAAACTTAACTGGTAAATATGGTAACAAGAATTGCCATCCATTTGATATTTTGGAAAGGTTGATAAACCCTCACTCAAATTTACTTTAAAAAGTCACCAACTCTGAAGATAAGAAATTTGTTATCTTGAGTTAAACTCAATAACACCTGAGAATAATAAAATATTCTTATCTCTTCTCTTTTGATTGAGCTGCTTCAATTTACTTATTCTTTCTCCTTTGATATAATACACTTCTAAATATGGATACACGTATACTGACCAATCTCAATAGGTTAATATCTAACAATTGAAATTAATGTAGCTTAAATTCAAACAACAATCTCCTCTGTAACGTTCTTGCCAAAAACCAGCAACATCCAGCGCACTTAGCTCATGGACGATGATAGATCACAGTAGCCTCCCCCCAATCGAATAATTTCGTGTTCGCTAAGAGCTGTTGGCGTATCTATCTCGCCATCGCATCCGCCCTCGGTACTCGGAACGATGATGCTCACTCCAGAAACTGTAGCAATCACATTTCCGCTCACCCATTGATCCGCAGTTCTTCAAATTGTCCAGCGCCCACGCTCCGCATCCGCAAAAAGACACAAAAATTCTATTTTGTTGGTGATGTTTATGTGGGCGTGCGCCCCACAATCACAAACATTGTTTATATCGGACTGGTAGAATCGTGCGTCGGGGTTTTTAATTACAAATAATATCCAGACTCTGCGGCCGCGCACGAGGTTCATAAATTAACATATTTGGCAGCGCAGCATTGACTTGGCGGCAGCATTGATCCGATCCAATGGTAACTAAAAGGTCAGCATTGATCCGATCCGGGTGATATTTTCCTTTTCCTATTTAAGAATATATTTTTTCGACGCCCTTTACTATTTTTAACTCATTGATTCGTTTCCCCATGTATAATCTAATCCCTACCAAGCCAGACTTGTCGAGTCGTGAGATTCACATGAATTTGGAACCTCTTAAGTCTTAAATGTAGCATCCTAATTATAATATTGCCAAATTTTTGAAATAAAGAGCAGCTTTGGAGGGGTAGCGTAGAATGGTGAATCATACTGTTGCGACTTCTTCTTGTTTCATCCGTCCATTTCCGGCGAATCCCACATTCCTCTTCCCTTCTGCATCTTCTGCCAATAATTCTGTTCACAAAATCCATAATTGGAAGCAGCCCAACTATAAGAAGCGTCAAGTCAATACTTTTCATAGTTATTATTACTTTAATTCTTGTCTCCGCCCTTCCTGTGCGAGATCTTTCGGTTTCACCCGCTCATCTTCCGGATTTTGTTGCTCGTTTAGCAGAACCAGCGGCGAGCAGGCTCAGGTGGTCATGGGTTTCACGGATTTGACCGCGCCGGATCGGTTGACCCAGGTGGATTCATCTGCCGCCCGTAAGATTCCTCGGCTCAATGCCACCGTTCTGGGGGAGTCTCTTGCTTCCGAAGATGATCAGCTTATCTTACCAAGTGACCAGTTTTCTTCTCGCGCTCATGTTTCCTCCCACCAGAAGGTCCATTTCTCTTCACTGATTTGGCTACTATGTTTGTTTGCCATTCATTTTTCTCCACATCAGGTCTACTTCCTCTGCTTCCTTGATCAACTTGTTTCAAATCTATGTTTGTCCATCAGTATTTGGAGATGTACAAAAGGTCCATTGAGGATCCTGCTGGATTTTGGTCCGACATTGCGTCTTCCGAGTTCTTCTGGAAACACAGATGGGACCAGCTGGTCTACTCTGAGAACCTTGATGTCCGAAAAGGCGAAATCAAGATAGAGGTGAGCCTCAATTCTGATGTTTTTTGCCTTCCCACTCTTTTCTTTCCTTGTTTTGTCTTGTTAAGTTTGTTACCATTTTTCCCCTTGATCTCTTATCATCGTCAACTCCACTCATTTCTCTTTCTTCTTGTGATATTTCTCTATTCCGAGCAGTGGTTTAAAGGTGGAATCACCAACATTTGTTACAACTGCCTCGACAGAAATATAGAGGCTGGACTTGGGGACAAGGTTGCTCTTTATTGGGAAGGAAATGAACCTGGTTTTGATGGCACCTTAACTTACACTGAGCTTCTACACAAAGTTTGCCAGGTGGTTTTCACTGTCATAAATAATTTCTATGTTTTTGTATCAATACTTACATCTTCCTGTTGGTGTTGGCTGTATTAGATTTCTGAAGTAAAACCAGTTAGACATTTTAATGGCTGTTTTAATCTGACTTTGACCTTACCATCTGTCAAAGCTAGCAAACTACTTGAAAGATAATGGCGTCAAAAAAGGTGATGCTGTGGTGATTTATATGCCCATGCTAATGGAACTTCCTATTGCCATGCTTGCATGTGCTCGAATTGGTGCTATTCACTCGGTATTGATGAACTTTACTACTTGTCCACCTCCCGGGGATGTTCTTTGATCTTCTTTTGTAATTGATATGTGAAAGTATATATTCTTTCAGGTTGTTTTTGCGGGGTTTTCTTCAGAATCTCTCGCCCAAAGAATCATAGATTGCAAACCAAAAATTGTGATTACTTGCAATGCTGTTAAACGGGGTTCTAAAGTTATCCACCTTAAAGATATTGTAGATGCTGCTCTCACAGAATCAGCACAAAATGAAGTCTCTGTAGGTGTGGGAATTTTGAAGTTGATTTTTGTTATTACAATAATTTTTTCTATGCGTGTTTGCTTGGACTTTAAGAACCTTTGCAGATAATTTATCATAGATCGTCTAACCTTCAATATTGGATTGGTTAGTTGCAGCCTGCAGGCTTGTATTTTTTTCAAGATTGTCTAACCTTCAATATACGTTGAAGGGTGTAAAATATAGACAAGTAAAATTTGGAGGAGGACCTAGATATAAGGTGTTGGGAATGACACTTCTTTATTGAAATTGTAATTACCTGTTCTTATTCAGCTTTCTTTTGTAGGCATTAGCACCACACTCCGATACAAGGAAATTTGAAGCAATTAATAGGAAATGGGTTTTTTCCCCTTAAAATTTTACTCCAAGTATTCAATCGATTTAACAAAAAGGATTGTGAAAATTTCCTGAATAATAATTGGAGGAGGACCTAGATATAAGGTGTTGGGAATGACACTTCTTTATTGAAATTGTAATTACCTGNTTGGAGGAGGACCTAGATATAAGGTGTTGGGAATGACACTTCTTTATTGAAATTGTAATTACCTGCTCTTATTCAGCTTTCTTTTGTAGGCATTAGCACAACACTCCGGTACCAGGAAATTTGAAGCAATTAATAGGAAATGGGATTTTTTTCCCTTAAAATTTCTCTAAGTATTCAATCGATCTAACAAAAAGGATTGTGAAAGTTTCCTGAATAATACACATCTTTGAAATGATTGGTTGTCGTTAGCAAGCATGAAGTTGGGGCAACTGTTGTCTTTAGAGTTTATGCCCTCACTGCTTCCAAAGTGGTCATTAGCTAAGAATAAAATTTTGAGATGATTTGTGGGTTCGGGAGGTTCTGTTGAGATCCTAATTCCATTATCTGTTCACCATATGAACGTGGCTAGTGTGTTTGAGAGAGGACACTCTTGGAGATTGATATTCAAAATGGAGGTGAATTACAGGGAAATTATAGTTTATAGGTACCAAAAATGGGATACAATTTGCACCAAGTGAGAGCCAAAAACGAAAGAAATTTGAAGGAACTGTCAAAGCCTTGCTCCTTGTCTTTGAAAATCCTTGTGTTTCTTTCCTTCCAGATGGATCAGAAGAATGCCCTGGAAAAGTTGAACCAGAGAATTTCTTTTCCTTCTTGAAAGGATGGCCAACTAGTATATGGGAGAGAAGGGTAAAAAAGTCCACTGGCATGATAAAGGACCAACCAAAGATGGATGTATTTATTCTCCAGTTGGCTGACGCCAAGGAAAAAATAGTAAAGATGTCTCTCTGAGTCTCTCAGTCATTTTTTGAAATAATAAAGCAGCTGGTGGATATACAGAGCCAATGTTGTCTACACTGCAATTTGTCTTGTGTGTTAATGCATGAGTGATTAAGCTCCCAAATGAAATTTTGACTCTTTTGGGATACTTTCCTTTCCATGCAGCGGTATAATAATTATTTCAATCAATCCACGAGAGGCTAGGTTCCAGGTGAGTGATTTTGTAGAGAAAGATCCTTAATGGATACTTGCTTAACTTCTCCTCATCCAAGAGAATTTAAATACTTGTGATAGGTTGCAAGCTAAAAGGCCAAATCTGGCAATATCTCCTAGCTGGTGCATTTTATGTAAAGGAGGGATAGAATCTCATGTCCATACTTTTTTCTTTTGCGATTTCACTGCTCCAGTGTGGTCCTTAGTGTTCAAAGAGTTTGGGTTGAGCTGGTGCTTTCCGAAGAGTTGTAAAGAGGCTCTTTTTTCAGCTGTTTGTTGGTTCTCCTTTTAAAAAAAGAATGCTCGTTATATGGCGTAATGCAGTGGTAGCCACTAGCCACAGTTTGGAGGATGTGGTACAAAAGGAATCAAAGAATCTTCAAAGGCAAAAGAAATTCTATAATCTGCTCATGGGAAGTTGTTCATACTTTTGCTTCTTCTTGGTGCCTCATTGACAATTTGTTATGTAATTATAGCTTCATGAGTCTTAACGCCAATTGGAAGTCTTTTTTGTAACTCTTGGCATTGGGGATTGCTTTTCCCCTTCTGTTGTATCTCCTCTTTTTGATAATGAAATTCTCTGTTTCTTATAAAGAAAAAAAGGTTTCCTTAAGGTTGCTTGACTGATTGAAAAATGTATTAGCAATTTCATTTGGGAAGAGTGTGGTGTTCATGGGGTGAATTGGAAAAATGTCTCTCTTATTTAGGAATAAGGGGCTCTTGGCTCGGTTAATATCAAGGAGAGAAATGAGGCACTGGTCTAAACGTGGTTATGGAGATCTGTTGTGAACAGGATTTTTTTATGGTTCAAAGTCATTACAGATAAATATGGCCTAAATGATTAGAGGTGGTGTACTAAAAGGAAACATGCGTTCCCTCACTGAAAGATGAACACTAATTGCAATACACAAAAATAAAAAAGAAGAGAAAAAGGAATTCAAAAGAAAAAAGAGAAAGACTCCTTGTGTGTTTATAGCCTCATTTATGTGTCTTATGTGAAAGTTTAGAGGAATAATTAATCAAATTTAATTCTTTGCAGTTCTTCTATAAATTTTAGAGAAACTCCTTACTTTTTTTGAGCTCCCACCAATAAAATGTTGTGTGACTTTATTGTGAGAGTTTCTAGAGATCCAGGACAAAAGGGCAACGTTAGGATGGTCCCAATGATTTAGGTTTTGCACCTTTTATCTGAAAAGGAGGAGATTGGAAGGATTTCATTAAGGCAACATAGTGAAGCAATATATGGCATTGGATGCTCATTTTCTGGTCACTTCATCGTGACCACTTTTTGATGAATAGTTTTATCCTTTTCTTTATCTCTAATTTTGACAAATTATATAAATTTTCTTTTTTAAGCTCCATTTTTTTTTTGGTTCTGTGACTAGTTTCCTTTGTCATGTGATTATCTTTGGGTACAATCAAGGGTTTGTATGTTTGTTTCTTATTAATAAAGAAAGACTTGTCAGGTGGATGAGTTATAAACCTCAGGTTTGTACCTTGGATGGTCCCACACCTATACGAAGTAATTTTCTTGATGAAATAATCTGCAACATAATCTACCTTTTTCTGCCTTTTTCTGCCTTTTTTCCCTTTTAACTCTTTACTCTCTTTCTGTAGCAACATGCCTTACCTACGAGAATGAGTCAGCACTAAAGAGAGAATCTACTACATGGAAGGAAGGGAGAGATATATGGTGGCAGGTTTGTATATCTTACCTCATGGTAATGGATTTTCAGAAATATAAAATAATACGTTGTGTTCAATGCCCCCTGCTTCTTATTGATATATGTATTTGCTGCATGATAACAACATGGATATCCAAGTATATTTTTCTTTTCTGATGGTCTTACATTTACTATCTCATAAGATATTGTACACTATCTCATAAGAGAATGCAATGATTTCCAACGTATCTTGAAAAGAATTGAATATTTTTGTCCTATATATGTTTCTTGAGACATTAAGGGAAGTTTCTTATTAGGTATTCAAAACATCAACTTCAAAAGTTTCTTGACTAGAGCTGTAAATTTGTGTTTTACATTTTTGGGTTGCAACAGTGAGACTATCCTCTTGGAGGTGTTAATGATTGGTTGTAATATAAGCAGGATGTTGTCCCTACATATCCAACCACATGTACAGTGGAGTGGGTTGATGCAGAGTTTCCACTTTTCCTGCTTTATACTAGTGGGAGTACTGGAAAGCCAAAGGTAAACCTTTTCCATCATTTAGTGAGCCTTTTCTACTTTGCACTGGAAAAATTCTAATTTAAGTTTTGAAGGGTGTTCTTCATACAACTGGAGGATACATGGTGTATACTGCAACAACATTCAAGTATGCGTTTGATTACAAACCATGTGACGTCTACTGGTATTTTCGAATCTAAGATTAACCTTAACCTCTTTCTATGTACATCTATATTATGGTTTCCCTAAGTATCCTTCTCTTGATTTTAGGTGTACAGCTGACTGTGGTTGGATTACTGGGCACAGCTATGTTACATACGGGCCATTGCTCAATGGAGCTAGTGTTGTTGTCTATGAAGGGGTAAAGATTGACCATTTCAATTTTCTTTGGCCTTTGATATTTAAAATGAGGAAAATCCATGCGTAATTAAATTAATTCACGAAGTGTCCTTTGCCTTTGTCTGTTTGGAGACGAGTAAATGGTAGGAAGCCCTCGATTTTGACTGGGTCTTTCTAATGGATGTTGATGTTTGAAGATTTCCTGTTCTAGTTTATAAGAGACCAAAGATGTAAAACCAAAGAAATTATTTGTACAATCTCTATTGTTGTAGTCCTATGGTAAACTCAAAAGAGAAGAAACATAAAGGATTTTTGAAGACGAGATAGGTAGTGAGCATGAACTTTTGGGAAGAATACACTCTATGGGCTCTTTGTGGTACTTATAAAATTTTCTTATATTGGTTTCTTTGCTGTTCTGTGGCCTGTGGGGTTTGTGGTTTGAAGGGAACAATAGGAAAAAAAAGTTTTTGTAACAACAGGATTTTTAGAGGGATAGAGAGATCGAGAGAGGAGGTGTGGGACCTTGCTCGTTTCCATGTCCCCCTTTGGGCCTCAATGTCCAACAGTTTTTGTAATTACTTTTTAGGCTTGATCTTGCTTGATTGGACGGTTTGGCTCCTTCTGGTGGGCTGGTTTTTTATATGCCCATATGTATTCTTTCATTTTTCTCGATGAAAGCTTGACTTTTAATTAAAAAAAATCTAATACTTCTCCTTTTACTAATTGGATATTGTGTGTGTATGAATATATATGCATGCATATTTGTAATTACAATATAGCCTTACTCTCGTGATTGGAAAGCTGTAATGTATTAGCCTGTGGGGGGGGGGGAC
The DNA here is from genome assembly GCF_001995035.1 of Momordica charantia. The sequence continues at coordinate 986,726 of NW_019104537.1, read as the reverse complement.
AAGGCTCCCCCACCCTTAGGTTGTTGCTCCTTTGTTACCTCTTTTGAATGAAGCTTGTTGTATCTTATAAAAAAAAAATTTATTTTAATGGTCTTAGTTTGGGCTTTGGACTCAAGCCCCCAGCCACACTAGTTCTCCATCTCTTTCTTGATAATTTTTTTAAAAATTTTTCTTATGAAAATAATCGATGTGATAATGATAACAAAGAAGCTCAAACTGAAGAAGAATTCACCTTATAATTTTGAAACACAAGTTGTTTAAGTAATAAAAGATTCACAGCAACACTATGAGCAGAATGTAAGATAGCCTCGTTTGACAAGAAACTACATCTTTCCTGCTGCAGGCTCCAAATTATCCCGATCCTGGACGTTGTTGGGACATAGTTGATAAGCATAAGGTGACAATATTCTACACTGCCCCAACATTGGTGCGTTCCCTCATGCGTGAAGGAAATGAGGTACGTCATGGAGCTAATCTTATATTCCTAAATGTTGGTGGAATCAATTTTAAAAGTGGCTGCTCTGCTATACCATAATTTGCTCTATAATAGCATCTAACTTGTGATTGCATGGAAGCGTTTAAAGGACCTTTTTAGTTTTTCCCATTTGTAGGATATTTGGAAAGTTGAAAAAGTAAAAAAGAACTCCTGAAAAATACATGGGAGATAGGACATGTGAGGAAGTAATTGTCTCTTTAGCTTTAAGGTTGAGGATTGAGTGGGATTTTTAGGCCTCCTCTCCTTGTAAATTTGATCTTGTTTTTTTTTTTGACAAGATACGAACTTCTCATTGATTAATAAAAAAGAACAAAATTGTCCAAATGATACAACCTCCCAAAGGAGAGAAGAAAACAGAATAGAGGAAAGGAAAAATAAAAACCTAAAGAGAGAAATACAATCCAAAAGAAGAACGATAATAGACAAAGACAAAAAAGACATGAATGGGGGAGATAACCTTTATAAGTCAATCCAAGAAGCATCCCAAAAGGTGAACTTTAACGCATTCRTTAAGAGAATCGAAGCATCGAACTTTCAGAGCAAGCCTCCCACTCACAAAGAACCCACTGCAAAAGACTTTGAAAGGCCTGAACATCAGAATCATCTTCAAAAACATCTTCAGGAAACAAGGCTTCGAGATTCTGAGGAATGCTGGCCAAAATTCCAGCAATCTCTCTATCTCGTTCAGCTTTTAGTTCCAACTTCCTTCTAGAATGAGCTTATATACGAATAAATCCTTTCCAACTCCATGTTTAGAAAATTGTTAGACCTCCAATTAAAAAGGTTTACGTAGGGAAGGGCAAAACAGGAATCATAGATGGCAGCCACGTTTTGAATTAACTTTTTTATTTGGTTTCTTTGTGTTGGGAAAGTTACAACTTCCTTAGGTAGTTTTATGGTTTTTGTTGTTGTTTCTTTATTATGTTGCTTTTTGTATAGGCTAGATTATCTTGTGTCTTTTGTTTGTTTTCTTAAAGAAGTTTGGAGAGTTAGATGAGCCTTTTTTTAGATAAGAAACTTTCTTTGGATATATCAAAAAAGAAAGACAGCCTTTAGGCTGAGGTAGAGGAAACCCCACCTAAAAAACTAAACAACCGCTATCCAGTTGTGCAAGAACATGGATAGGTTGTAATTACAAAAGAATTTACTATAATTAATGCAGCACCAAGAGGTAGTGTACTGTATATTCCTACAAAAGAGATCAAAAGTATTGGACTTGTCTTCAAAAACCCGATAGTTTCTTTCGAGCCAAATATGCCAAAGGAGAGCTCTAGAGGCACAACACCAGATAAACCTTGTTTTCTTAGGGAGAGTCCAACCATGAAGAGCTTCAGCCATCCAATCTTCAATCTGTCTTGGGAAGCAAGTGGAGATCTCAAAAATATTTAGGAGGAAATGCCAAATCTGTGAAGCAAAAAGGCAGTGCAGAAACATGTGATCCATGTTCTCATTGTGCTTCATACAAAGAGTGCAGACCGAGGAGGACAGTATCCAGTTCCTACACTTTCTCTGGAGTTTGTCATGGGTATTCAAACTTCCATGGGCTAGGGACCAAAGGAACACTTTTACCTTCTTTGGAGCCTTAAATTTCCACACTGTCGAAATAAGAGGGGACCTCAAAGAGGGGTTGCAATCCACCAAATTCAAAAAGGCCGAACTAGTGGAGAACCGACCATTTTTGTCTATGGACCATACTACTTGATCCTCACCTTCCCCCAACTGCACCACATCAATTTCTTGAATAAGCCCCATCCAGCTCTCAACCTCCCATTCGAAAAGGCCTCTGCGCAGTCCAATATCCCAATCATTTTCATTTACATTCCAACACTCAGCTACCGTTGCCTCCTTTATAGAAGAAAGATTGAACATGGCAGGGAACAAGTTTCGGAGAGAATCATTCCCAATCCATTTGTCCGACTAGAATTTAACTCTACTTCCCATTCTCACCTTGAAATCAAGGAACTTGAAGAAGAACGTGCTGTTTTTAAAAATATCAAACCACGGCCTCCCCTAACATGTCCTTTAGGAGGAAGTGTACACCATCCCTGGGAATCTTCTCCATGGATACTTACAATCACCTTCCGCCACAAAGTATTAGTTTCTTGGGTAAATCTCCATAGCCATTTAAGCAGTAAGCTATTGTTCTTTTGATGTAAGGCCCCTATACCAAGACCTCCATATTGCAACGAAAGCGCAGTCTTCCCCTAATTCACCAAGTGGTTACAAGGTTTTTTTAAAGTACCCCCATTCCTCAAGTAGATACCCCCAAGTAGATACATACCCCCAAGTAGATACATAATGTCATCAATTTTTATTCTCGAAAAGAGATGCTCTCTCCACTTCCTCTCCCCGTCGCCGGAGCCTCTCCGGTAGCTTACCCATGCTTTCCTCAGTAGACTACCCTTGCTCTCCTCATGGCTCACCCTCCCCATCCCCGCCCCACCTCCATCACCATCGAAAGAAAGTGTTTTACCATCAACACTGATCATAGATTTCGAGGAAGTAGAGTCCGCATCACAGAAGCCAACAAAGACTAGGCTTTCTACATCTCCCTCCACTGGTCTTCCATAGCTTGGCTTAAGACTGTCTTCTCTACCCTCACATCTTCCCCTCTTAACCAGAAGTTCTTCAAGGAGACACATATAGACGACCAAACCATTTGGGTTGAAAAGTCGAGTAATAGAAAAGGCTATCTTGCAGAGATTGCTAAACTGGACATAAATGGTGGTCTTACCAAACTTCTGATTCCCATCGGTGAAGACAGGAAGGGATGGAA
>NW_019104537.1:956285-975769 GCF_001995035.1 Momordica charantia | reverse complement strand
TACTATAGCTACATTTCCCTCTTAGCAAATTGGAAGTGCTTTATGTAATCCCTCAATTTGAGGCTTTTGTAATTTCATACATCAATGAAATTGTTTCTTACAAAAAAAAAGTACCCCCATTCCAAAAAAAATCCTGTGTAAGCTTCTCTATCTCGTTGACAACTCTCGTTGGGGCTTTTAGGACTGAGAAAAAGTAGAGAGGAAGACTAGTAATCACTGATTGCGCGAGTGTAAGCCGGCCTCCCTTTGAGAGATAAAGATTCTTCCACTTGTCAATCTTTTTTCTAACTCTGTCAATCAGAGGCTCCCAAAAAGATTTCTTCTTATAATTGCCCCCCAAAGGAATTCCCAAGTAGGGAAAGGGAAGCCTTTCCACTTTACATCCCATTTTTCTGGCAGTAGTCTGAAGCAAGTCTTCTTCTACATGAATTCCAATGATGGCCGTTTTCTTTAAATTCAAAGACAGCCCGGAAGCTTGTAGAAAAATGTCTAGGATCATCCACCAATTTTCCAACATACCTGTCTTATTTGGGCAGAAAATCATAGTGTCGTCAGCATACTGCACTATCAATTTTCTCCGTATAAACGCTCATAGAACCCAACTATCTCTTGCACAATTTCTTTTTCTGAGGTGAGTATGTCTGCATTATCTTTTTCCAGCAATGAGATAATGGTTTTAGATTTCCTAGCCGAAGACCATCTGTGGAAAAAATTTGGAGTTCTCATCCCCCTCTTTTAGCCACTCTAACTTACACTTTTGAGCCCACTTTCTCTGTTCTTTGATGGTCAGCTCGAAATACGTCTTCTTGAGCTCCTCTCTTTCAATTTTCTCTACCTCAGTGAGGATCCTCCCCTCCTCAAGTTTGTCAAAATTTTCAATTTTTCTTTCACAGTTTTTTAAGTCATTTTCAACCACCCCAAACGTCTCCTTATTCCACTTTCTCAACAAAATTTTGATTTCTTTCAGCTTTTTCATGAAAGCATAACCTGGCCAACCAACAGAAGGGATGGACTTCCACCATGACTCCAAATTTTCCTTAAAAGAGGGGTGATCCAACCACATGTTTTCAAAGCGGAAGGGGGAAGGACCCCATTTTGATTACCTAGTCTCAGGTGAAGGGGAAAGTGGTCCGAGGTAATTCGAGGGAGCCGAAGTAATTCAACTTCTTTAAAATCTTCTACCAAAGTCTTAGAAAGCAGAAATCTGTCAATGCGAGTAGCCACCGGCCTGTCTCTACCATCTGACCAAGTGAAAGCTCCATTCTTCATGGGAATGTCAATCAAATTCAGTTCATCAATCAAAAGATTGAAATTTTTCATACTTTTCGTGACTCTGCCCCCCTTTGATTTCTCCTCAGGGCTTCTCACCACATTAAAATCACCCCCCACACACCAACGATCCGCACAAAGGCCTAAATAAAAAATCTCTTGCCAAAAGTCGTCTCTGCCTCTATAAGTTGCGGGCCCATAAACACCTGTGATCCATCCGTGAAAGCTATCTTTAAAAATAAATCGAATGGAAACAGAGAACTTACCTAAAACCGACTCCACCACCTGGACCGAGTTTTGGTTCCACATTATGATCACACCTCCCGCCGAGCCTCCAGATTCTAACTCGGACCAGCCTATGTGTTTCGAGCTCCAAATAAACTTCACTAACCTTCTGTCTACCGCTTGAAGTTTCGATTCTTGTAACATCACCACATCAGGGTTGTAATTGACTATGAGAGACTTAACCAACGCTCTTTTGGAGGAAGTGCCCAGACCTCTTACATTCCAAGAGATTAAGTTCATTAAGCAACCAACAGTCATCTTCTATCTCTTCTGCGTTTAAATCTTTCTCCATGGCCCTCAAGAGGTTCGTGATCTCTCTGGATTTCTTTTTTGCTGCCGCACTACCCTTAGTGGAAATCGGCCTAATGCACAACTTGCACTTCCAGAGGGAGCGGACTAATTTTTTGGAGAAAGGAAAGTGATCTGACACATCCTCCTCCTCGTCGGAATCTTCCTCCTCAAAATCCTGTTTTGGATGACCCCTGCTTTTCTGCTCTAGACTCATAATCGTGTTGCAGCCCTCCCCATCCTTTTCCAAAGGTCCCTCTTTTTCTGCAGCTAAGACCCTACAGTTCTGATTTTCCTCTCCCTGAAAACAGGCAAAATAGCCATCGGGGATATCGTCTTGAGACTCCCTTAAGGGAGTTGCCTCCACAGCCTCCTCTTCCTCACTGCTTAAGCTAAAAACTGAAGAATCTGACCAGTCCTCTCTCCTACTGACTATATGCATCTTTTCACTTTCTTTTTCAACTGGTGGGTCCGTGGAAAGGACTTTTCCTTTCTTAGATGAGCCTCATGAATAGGTCATCTTTTAGTTGATTTGCCTTGCGTTTTTAAGGTTGTTCTTGATACGGAATCCTATAAAATACGGAATCCTATAAAAAAGCTAACCAATCATTGATATTGATAGTAATTGCTCTCGAGGGCTCAATGAGAAGGGAAGGGGAGGGGTTGTATGAATCCCGTAGGGTCTATTTGGTAGAGAATTCAGATACTGTTTCTTGTTTTCGGATTCACTGAATTAAATGGATTTCGTGAATACTGTTTCTGAAAACTGTTTTCGGATTCTATAATCCAAATAGTGGAAATTCTGGAAACAATTTTGTTTTATGTTTTAGTGTTTCAGATTTTGAATTCAAAAATTTAAAATTTAGAATTATATTTAAAAAGATAAAAAATCTTGATAAATACACTATTTCATGTTATAAACTTATTTTCTTTTTTTGTTAAAATTAAAACATTTAAAATATAATATACTATAAATTATATAATATTGTAAAATACTAATTCTATCAAATTTTATAACACGTAGGTTAATAAATTAATTAATAATATTTTAGATTAAACTAAATATTTAGTAGGTAACCAATGGCTTACAAGTATTTACAAAACACCTTGATTTTTTTTTTTTTAAATTTAGATTCAATTTTCATCTCTGCTACCCTCAACCTTAAAGCTAAAGAGGAGGATTTTAGAAAACCATCTCTGTGCTTATCTATATCTGCCCAAGGTCTTCCTCTACAACTTCCAGCCACTGGCTTAGCCCTTAGGAATCCAACCCAGAGGGTTGAGCTCATAAATGGCTGCAACCACCTTCCTCCAAAGGAAAATATGTTGATTTTTTATTTCTCTCCAACTAGACAGTAGATCTCCCTTAGAAGCTTTTGTAGCATTTATCTAAAACTCTGGGCTTCCCCTTAGAATCAATATGCGAAAAGACTTCAAGATATTCTGCTGGGTAGATTTGATTTTTAGGTGAAAAAAATGGTCTTATTGATGAAGGAAATAATTGTACAAAACGCCAAGGAGTTACATGGAGGCTTTCTCAAATATTCAGTTTCAAGGGGTGATCGATTAGAGTGGTATCTACACTCAATACCAAGGATTTATGGAGATTTGTTTTTAAATCAGAGGCAATCTTGAAGGTTTTGACCAGAAATTTAAGGTTTTTAAGCTTAGCTTCATCCAATGTCAAAAAGAGGAGGATATCATTTGCAAAAAGATGTGTAATATGCAAGTTGTTGTCCGGAGCTAGATATACTTCTGTGAAACCTTGATTTGCAGCTTTCACCAGGAGACGACTAAAATAATCCATGGTAATTACAAATAAGTAGGGGGTAAGAGAGTTCCCTGTCTAGTTCCCACTTTGCCTTAATTTTGCCTCTCGGTTTGCCATCAACAAGAATTATTTAAGTCAGCATAGGTTTGCAACTGCAAATGCAATTGATGCCTGGTACATTTGTGGAATACCTCAGATAATGCAGTCACTAATATAAAACTGTATCAATTCCTTCTTAATTTTATCTTGCTTTTTTTACGATCGTAAATTTTACTATCCAAACTTATCTTCCGATTTGAGTTATCAAAACGGTTGTGCTTATTTGATGAAACCATGGTCAAGAGTTTATGTCATTCTATAGTCAACGAGACTTTGCCTCATGAACTTAATTGATTATACATAATTGGTATGATGACTTCAAATTTTCCTATTACTGCAGCATGTTACTCGCTACTCAAGAAAATCCTTACGAGTTCTTGGAAGTGTGGGCGAGCCGATCAATCCCAGTGCATGGAGGTTTGAATATTCACGATGTTATCTTAATATTTCAAGCTTATTAAAAAAAAAATCGTCATCATAAGTCTTAATTTTCTTTCAATTAAAAGATGTATGTAAAATGCATATTGATTTCTTATAGGTGGTTTTTCAACGTGGTTGGAGAGTCAAGGTGTCCTATATCAGACACTTGGTGGCAAACTGAAACTGGTGGCTTCATGGTATTTTGGTTTAATTTATTTTCCTTTGGGAGAAATAGGACATAAATAAGGTGTTTCCTATAAAGCCTATATGTTTCTTAGGTTTTGTTATGGACGTACAAAACCCATGTTTAGCTTTTAACTTTTAAGAACCCAGTTAATAATTAATTATGAACATAAGTAATGAACCCGGTTAATGCCACTAGTTAATATTTACTTTCCAGTAATATTTTAATATCAATTTCAAATATTTGTATTTATTAAGTAATACGAATTTAAATCAATAAATAAACATTTATTTTTTGAGAAAGAAACAAAACACCTTTCATTTGAAAATGAAGGAATACAAAAAGAGGATTGGGCATCCTCGAGGTGCCAAGATAGCTTACATAAACACACTCCAATTGGCATCAATATCTATAAAGAAAGATTTTACAAGAGTTTAGAGAGAGAACTCCACTTTGACGCTAGGCCAATTACTCTTTCCCAGAATATATAGTTATCCACAAAATTATCCACAGAACCCAAAGCCCACCTTGACCAACGGAAGAGTGACTATTTTCCAATTAACTATCATGGGCTTTCTCAGCAATATAACTAGTTACTGACTTAACAGTTATGTTAATATCTAAGTGCTGACTAGTAGATACTAGTATGTCACGTATAGAGATTAAGCTACAAAAACCTTGTAGCGATGGTTCAAATGAATACACATATGGATGAAAGGATTGAGAGAGGCGCATATATGCTTACATGCATTTTGTAATAACATTAAGGCCTCTTTGGAATAGAGAATTTGGTAACTATTCCCTTTAACTATTTTTAATGGAAAAATATTTTTGTAATCTCCATCAGCACATGTCTGTGGGTATTCCTCATTTTCATGATGTGTTTTTGTTATCTCTAACATGAATAAACATATACTTTGTTTCATATCCATTATTTAAAGGAAAATAAAAGAAAGGAATATTTCAGTGACATAATAAAAATTCAACAATTTGGGATATTTTATTCCAAGTATCAAGCACGTCATAGCTCTTTCCCTAAAATGTGCGTAGCTTTTTTTACTGCACTTTTGTTCATTTAGAACAATTCTCATGGCATGTATATGACGTTCCATTTTGTCTTTAAGGAGTAACCATAAATTTTGTTTGGCAGATTACTCCGTTACCAGGTGCATGGCCTCAGAAGCCTGGTTCTGCAACTTTTCCCTTTTTCGGAGTCCAGGTACTTGAAGATACTTTAGAAGATAAAATAATCTACCTTTTTTCATTCTTATTTCTACCCAACAAACTTTCATTCTTGCTTCATCATGTTTTCTTGGTGCAAATGTAGCCTGTCCTGGTGGATGAAAAAGGGAATGAGATTGAAGGTGAATGCAGTGGTTATCTATGCTTGAAAAGCTCATGGCCTGCAGCATTTAGAACTCTTTATAATGATCAAGAAAGATATGAAATGACTTACTTCAAGCCATTCCCTGGTTATTACTTTACTGGTGATGGCTGCACCAGGTAAATCAAGGTGCTTGATCTCATGTCTGTCATGCAACCGATCAATGCATCCTAGAATTTGATATTGGTCATATTTAAGAATAAACTTGTTTAGTATTATAACTGTACTAAAGTATGGACTCTATCTTCAAGGGATAAGGATGGATACTACTGGCTTACTGGAAGAGTTGATGATGTTATCAATGTCAGGTTTGTTAGTGTTTCTCCTTTATGCTCCAAAGATATGCATAATCCATATGATTACATCTATACATCTCTGTGGTACAAAACCTATTCTCTGTGTCAGTTAGCATTGTCTCTTCTGAAGAAAGCTGCATTTTTTATATGGGCATTATTTATTGCAGTGGGCATCGTATTGGCACAGCAGAAGTGGAATCTGCCCTAGTTTCGCATCCCCATTGTGCAGAAGCTGCTGTAGTTGGTATTGAACACGAGGTAGGTTTGCTGGTTATAATTTGTTAGTTTCTGAGTTTGTTATAATTTGTTAGTTTCTGAGTTTATGAGCATTCCTGATGAATGTAACCTACGGATTTGGTCAACTTGAACATAGCTAAGGCATATATCCTCGATCAATTTGAATTCTCATCCCCACATGTCGTTGAACTAAAAACAAAAGCCCATGGATGTGAAAATTTTCTTTTATCTATTTGGTCCATATACTTTGGCCAGATGATCTTACTTTTTACGCCGCAGGTCAAAGGACAAGGTATTTATGCATTTGTGACTCTAGTGGATGGTGTTTCTTATAGCGAGGAGCTCCGGAAAAGCCTTATTCTCACAGTTAGAAAGCAGGTCAGTGTTATTATCCGTACAATTGTTCTCAAGCTAATGGCATATTCCAAGATATTTCAGTCCATAGTGTCAGTTGCCTCTACTGTATTATGGTCTTCTGGAAATTCCTAAATATTCCCTCTAAAATAACTTTGTTTAAATTGTATCCCTTGATTTTCATTATTGTTACGTTTTTATAATGCTAGTTAAAGATAAATGTGAAGTATCTATAAGAAATCCTTAAAATAGCATGACAATGGTCCTCAAGAAACGGACTGTCTCCAAAGATGCTAATTACCCTTTTATCAAAAAAAACAAAATTTGATGTTTCTTGGAGATTCAATAGTTTGAGGCTACCCTTAAAAGAGAAGTTAACAGCCCCAAGCGTGAGTATTGGTCCCCAAGAACTATATACAATCTATTGGAAGAATGCGAAGTTAGTATCTTAGAAAAATCAAGCAAGTATTATCTTCCATTTCTTACCATCTGTCATGTTACTTGATATAAAAAATGACAGTGTATTGGATATGAAGAACTATTTATTACTTTGGCGAGTAAGGTCATTATCTAGTCAATAGTTTGGGACCTAAAAAACATCCACTCGTGAGGTGCTGAGTTAATTGGAAATTTGATTCACTTCTGTGAATATCCTTGATTACAAAAACAGTGCTATTTTTTACTTTGGAAAGACATATTTCTTTAAGAGAAATTGTCAATAAAATAGTTTCTTATTTAGAAGAAGAAGAAGGAGAAATGATATTATTTAACAACAGACTTTGATTACTAACTGTCATCTAATTAACCAGGTGGTGATTGTAGGTGTAAATTGGAACCAACAACTAACTGGCTAACTAACTCATAGATTATTAACAGATCACTTAGCTGTCATTCATAATAGGAAATTTTATTTACTTCTGTGATTATCCTTGATTACAAAATAAAAGTGCTATTTTTTACTTTGGAAGGACATCTTTCATGAATAGAAAATGTCAATAAAATAGTTTCTTGTTTAAAAGAAGAATAAGAAGAATTTCGATTTCAAATCAAGCTTAGAAAAAGACTTTTATCCTGAATTTCTTTCCTTTTCATCTATCAATGATAAGTTGTTTCTTTTTAAAATAAAACATAAAAATCAAGCTTAGAAAAAGACTTGAAGAGAATGCTTTCTTCTCTCTCCTTTTCTAAGGTTTCATGCTATCTCATCAAGGTTGATTCAAATTAGGTAAGTTCAAGTTGGTTTCAAGATTAGTTTCTTTTGGATTCTTTCTGTACATCATGGAACTTAATAGTTGTTGGCAATGGAGAAGACCTTTCAACTTCTCGAAATTGAAAATCCAACCAATAAGAAATAATTTCTGCAGAAACCACCAATAAAGACGAGCATAAATGTTGGCAATGGGAAACCATGAGGAAGCATGCAAAGGACTTTGATATGACCAAAAAGATTTAAAGTAAAGAGGCTGCATGGAGACTCTTCGTTCCCCTAGAATCCACCAATAATGATCCACCTTGAAAACCCAAAAACAAGAAGCATCGAAGACTTTAATTAAAAGGCTGCTTTGAGACTTTTGCGTTTTCCCATGAAACCATCAATAATATACCAACTTGAAAGCAAAAAACGAGAAGCAATAAATATTATCCTTCATGCACTTAACAAGTCATCTTGAGAACCAAATGGAAATAAAAGACCTTGAAAAGCTGCTGCCTAAAAAAAAGTCTGCATTTAAAGAGTGCATTGGTTGAGACTTTTCGAAGCCCCACAAATCCAGCATTGAAGAACCACCTTGAAAGCCAACCCGAGAAGCAATAAAGACTGACTTTCGTGCGCTTACCAAAGCAACTTGAGAACCGAAATGAATTAAATGACCTCAAAAACTGCTGCCCAAATAATATCAGCCAATCAGACAAGGGGAGACAGAGCCATCCTTTGTAACACTAAAAACTCTCAACCAAACTCTTTTTCGCTCCTTCTGGGAGTTTGTATCCTTGAACATTGTTCTTCCTTTTCATAATATCAATGAAAAGTTTGTTTCTTGTTAAAAAAAAAAATCTGAATTACTAACAAACAAACCAACCAAGCTCCAACCAAACAAGCAAAAAGAGAAAACAAACTAACCTTGCTGCACTAAAAAAACGTTTAAGAATGGCATTTATCTTCTCAAACGTCTTGAGAATCGGGAGGCCTATCAATTGGAACGAGAGTTATCCTCATTTCTTCAAAAAAAAAAAAAAAAAGGAAGGAATGCTTGATTGCTTTAAAAGATCTGGGTTCTCATCTTCTTTTTGCTCTTCTAAGAGAATCTTGAAGTCTTCTGAAAAAGAATGTTCACTAAAATCGGATTTTGGGGAGGAATCCAAGCTACTTATGCTTGATTGCTTTGAGCAAATTGCATTTCCAATTTGTATTTTTTATTTGAAAACTTAGGAGATTATTCTTAGGACTCATCAGCTTCTTTATTAAAGCATGTAATCAAATCTACTTGAGGAATCTCAGATAACTGCACCTTCTCAACAACATTAACTCCTTTTGAATTGACAAATCGTCTGGTGTAATAATAAGGAAGGGGTGAGATAAGACGCTTGGATTTCTTAGGGTTTAGAGAGAGAATGAACCTTTAGTCTTCCAATGGCAGAATTCAATTCTTCCTCTTCCAACCTATCTTGAACTGCTGCATTACCTACTTCATTAAGTGGAGGGGCGGCTTGGATTGCGACCTCTTCCAAGGAATTGGATAAATGTGGATATTGGGACTCCTCAACTTCAGAGCACGTCTCTTCATCTTCAATCACCATTTTGAAGCGTTTGAAGTCCAAGATATTAGAATAATCGATGGGTTTGAGAATACCGTCTTCTTCCTTCGAGGGTTCCAAAGTGCAACAATCTTTTAACTCTTACAGAGACACTACTAAAAAGAGGGTCTTTTATTCCAATCTCAGCAGGGAGAAAACCACAATAATTCTTCTTACATCTAGGCGAATCGATTCGCAATTCAACATATTCAAAGTCTAAGAGGAAAAATCAACCAAACCACCAAAATGACTACCGAGAGCTTCAAAGCAGCGACGCCTCCAGTAACTTAGAGGGAGATTTGCAATTTCAATTCATCCACCATATCCTAACATGAACTCAAGTCTGCTATGCTTAATATCAGATCACTTCTCAAATTTCACGTGAAAAGGACCAATTTTCTTCCACTTTCCTTTGACTCCCAGACCTGTAAGGACATCCTCCATTTTTAACTGAGCCTTATCAGCCATAAAAGGGTTAACCAAACAGTCAATCTCAAAATAGTTCTTCAAAGCAATAGCGATCTCATTCCAATTGTCATGCGCTTTAAGTCTAGAGATAACCATCAAAGAATTTCAATCCATTTCCACCACATCCTTTTCTTTTTTAACCCAAAATCCCTGATGAGCATCTTTTATGTTGTAGGAAGTAGCTTCTCCTACTGATTTGAGAGGTTCACGAGAATTCTTTTTGACTATAGAACTTGGGGCATCAAACTTTTGACAAGGCATCATCCTTGTTCAGTGGATGAGAGATGACATCCTTTATCATTTCCCAAATGACTAACCAACCTCTTTTCTTTTGTCCTACGGGGACCACAATCCTCCCTCTCATGTCTGATTTAGGAACCAGAATACATTCGAAACAGCAACCTTGCTTGTTAAAGCTTTTCATGATTCTACAAATACCGGCTTACCATTTGCTTGTCTGAAAAAATTAACTATCAACGGATGTTGCATCAAATCTACGATAACCTCTTCGAACCAAATTAATTGCTTCTTGTGGAGAGAAAAATGAAATTGTCGGTTATTGCAAATCTCCTCCAACTTGAAAAAACCACTTGTCAAAGAATGAATGAAAAAAGACTCGTTTGCAACTCTACACCTCCTTGAAACCATGATTCAAAAACTTCGTGAAACTAAAGTCTTCTAACATGCACTGAATCGAACTACTACGGAAAGAGAGAGAAAAGAGGAAGAGAAGAGAGAGAGAGAGAAGAGAGCATTTTCCTTTCCTGCTTCTGACATACCTCTTTCTTCTTGAAGTTTTCTGAAAGATAGATACTAGAATTCCATACTGAGAGGGAAAGAGAGACAGTTCAGGGAGCATTAGTGTGAGAAGGGGAAGAAATTGGTAGTATTACTTTCCTGAGATTAGTATCTTCTTTGATGAAAGATTTAGTGTAGGAAGAGTGTTGTTTGGAAGGACAGATGTGTGGGATCACAACCTCTTGTGCCTTCCTTTTTTAAAATCTTTGCGGTGGTCGAGAAACTAGAAAGAGATGATGAATGTTTGGAAGGAGGAAATAGCCAATTTGAATTTTGGTGTTGTGAAGATATTTAGTAGAAAATGAAAAAGGGAAGCTCCAATAGTCGTTACAACTGCTAAATGCGGTTTATGTTAATTTAAGGCCTGGTACTTGTATTCACCAGGTATGTTTTTATTCAAGTCCTTGTTTTTCCATTAACAATTGTGAGGAACTGCTGTAAGAAAATTCTGGCTTTGGCAATTTGGAGGGGTCAAGTACCAAAAAGAGTTAAATTCTTTATGTGGACTATGTGGCCAGAGGCATAAACACTGTCATTACAGATAATATTCGAATAAGGTGGTGCCTTCATATGAGTCTTCAGCCAAATTGGTATCCTTAGTAAAAGGTAAGTATTTTGAGCCTTCGTTGCCTATTGAATTGTTATTTTTTTGTATGATTAAAGACTAAGAGTGGAGACAAAAATTCTGTGGTCCAATGCAGTTCCTTATGACTTGGATGATATAGATGAAATGAAACTCTTCAATCCTCAAATGATATGGATCAAGATTGGGAGGATGTCTTCAAATTGCCGAAATTCCTTTTGGCATTCTCTTTCAAGTTTCTATTTGCTATTATACCCTTTTTGTTGCTTACTAATTAACGGGCTCTTTTGATGAGATTATGGTTGGAAAGGGCTAGGACTGAAATTGGAAAGGTATAGAGTTAAAAAGGGTTTGGTCTTTTTTGTAATTACAGGTTATTTTGGGATTTTTTTTTCCTCTATAGTACTATTCAATTTGTATCATTTTGAAAAGTTTTCTTTCTTAAGCGAAAAAGGATAAATGTGGTTTTGAATCCATATAGTCTTTTGGACCCTAACTTTCAAATCTTACCATTTATCCAATGGCTTACGAAATTATATATTTTTATTTTATGTACTTCGTGGGATATTTTCTGAGGGTCTATTGTTTCCTCCTTGTATTGTACCATTTTATTCTCAATATAACTTTTGTCTGCTTTGGATTAGGGAAAAAAAATGAAGATTTTTGTAACCTTCCCAAGTCATACCACTAATTATGAATGACAAAATGCAGAAGTAAATAGGCAGTGGAGCTTTTCCTCTTCTCTTCTGTACAGTCATACTTAAAACGTGAAATTGTTTGAGATCTGTTCTGAGATTAAATATTGCAAAATTTTCAGATAGGGGCTTTTGCAGCACCTGACAGAATCCATTGGGCACCTGGACTTCCAAAAACGAGGAGTGGAAAAATAATGAGGAGGATTCTGAGGAAAATTGCCTCCAAGCAGTTGGACGAACTTGGAGATACTAGCACGCTTGCTGATCCTGGTGTGGTTGATCAGCTCATCGAGCTTGCTGATTGCTGAAGGTCGGAATTTGTCTGAAGCAAGCTGAGTGTTTCTTGTCAGTTGAGTGAGAGCAGTGAGATGTCAAAATTTTAATTGTGTGCAAGTCCCCCCAAGTTCTGAAATAATGTTAAATCTCTCCCCAGTTGTAGGAATCTCATTTTCGATGGCGTAGGATTCATTTAGGCGATCAAAGGCAACTACTTGTTCCCTGACCTTACTGCTAGAGATGTTTGATCGTACTAATGATATGTGATTGTTCCATAAGAGTAGTTGAAGTATTGGCTCAAACACTCGTTTATAAAATAATAATAATAATAATATGAGATTTTCTTTTATGGAAAATAAGAAACTTCAAAGATTGTCAACCAATCTCCTTACATTTCACAGTCATCGAAAAGAATGTTTATCAAGCTCACAAAAATTTTATTAACACAAATTTCAAATGCAATTTAAGCTTTTTGTCCAAGTGGTTGTGTCATTTTTGAGCAAGTGCGGTGCGTCTTTCTTAGTGGTTTTTGGACAGGGTTTCGAAAGGTACCTACAAAATCAAAAACCTGTGGAAAGCTATTTTTTGTGGTTCTTGTTTTCTCAATTTGTGCAGTTTTCTGTGGGGATGAGATTGATACTAATTTTTTATAGGATAGGTGGCTGGGAAATAGATCATTTTGCTCTTTGTTTACTTGTTTATTCCAGCACTTCACAATTGTTGCAGCTTTCCAATTTTTAGATTTTTTTTCCTTGTTAAAATAGTATTTTGATCCTTCATTTTAATGTTTATTCCAGCACTTCACAATTGTTGCAGCTTTCCAATTTTTAGATTTTTTTTCCTTGTTAAAATAGTATTTTGATCCTTCATTTTAATGTATGTACTTTGAAAATATTCATTTTAGTTCATGTATTTAAACTTTGATTTATTTTAGTTCCTATACTTTTAAAATATTCATTTTTTATCTTTGAACTAAAATAAACCAAAATTAAAAATACAGAGACCAAAACAAACATTTTAAAAGTATAGGGATGGACCAAACTAGTATTTTAACCTTACTTCAGACGTGGATAGAAAAGATCTTATTTTTCTACTTTTGTGACTACTTTATTTTACTTATTAATTATTTCATTCAGTATAAAATTAATAATCAAATTCGTTTTACTTAATTAATAATTGAACTAGTAACCTATTATATTCAATTTTAGGACGTCATTTAATAATTAATTAAACTCGAAACTATTTGTTGCATACTTATTGGAGTCTAGCTAATTTATCAATACACAAATATTAAAGATTCTCAAGAAGTAACCCCGAGTAAAATCAAATCAAAGTTTTAAAGAACCGAGTGTCCCTTAATCTTTTCAACTGAAATGCATTCCAAGAAAGTAGGAGAAACAAAATGGAAGGAAAACATTGCCAAGTTAAAGCAGTTCCACATGACAACACATGGCATGCGCGAAGTCGAAACAGGAGTAAATCTGAAGCTGAAAATTTGATTGGTTTTCCTGTGTTCTGGCCGGAAGTAGGCATCACAACTAGAATGTAAATGTATGACTCCCACCAACTGCAGCAGATCAGCTCGAGTAGTTTAACGTCTAATCGGAATCCTCGTATTCATTTCCATCGTCAGATAGCTCATCAAATGATCTAATGTCGAGCTGGTAGCGAAGAATGCCTCCAATTCCACCAAACCCTCTGCAGAATTGAGACCCCTCCTGGGATTTGTTGGTGACAAATTCAAGCGTGCAGCCGAATCTCTTGTACTCGTTCGCAAACCACTCCAGTAGGGGCATTTTCTCCTGAACCTCCAACTCAGCCGCGGTGGTCGCATCTCGGAAGTTGCTCTGATCAGCATCTTGTTCCTTGTTCAAATGCTTAACAACAATATCACCCGTCACACCATTTTTCAGTACATATCGGTTAATATCTAAATTTTCCCACACAATGAGGGTTTCCACAGCTCCCATTTCCAAAGCCTTCAAAGTATCATCCACCCCGAAGACATATTTTCCAGTATCCTGGCTGATTTCCTCAAAGTATTTACCAATCAGTCGCTTCTCCTGTATGAACTTCACATTTGATAGAATTTCTGATGAAAGCTCTATGGCCTGGTTGAATCCATTTTCTCCCCCATAAGAAACATCAACCACGTTCAATATTTTTGCTTGTAGACGGGGATCAAACATATCAGATTGGCTTAGCTCAGTCTTGAAGTCCGCTGAACCAGCAAGTATTAGCCCAGCAACATTAGGCTGACTGGTAGCAGGATTAATGAAGAACTGGGTGGCAAGTTCTGCAGTCTTCCTTACATAGTTGTGCCGCTTTTCCATCCTGAGACGAGCAAATCGAAGAGCTGATTGCCCACCCCTTCCATGCTTCTTTGGTAAATCAACTGAAAATTTATGAAGCACCTCCCTCGTGTTTCCACTTAATGTCCCAAAAAGTGTGCCATTTCCATCCATAACAATGAAACCAAATTTTTGATCGGATTCTAACAGTTCATTGAGAGCTTCAGTGTGGAACTTGTTATCACATAGGTACAGTGATGCATTTATAGGTTTGAAAGGTTCAAAATCAATTGTAACCTTCTTTTCCTTGCCATCTTCGGTAACAATAGTTCCTGTATAAAGAACTAATCCATTAGGAGGAACTTTATTATAAAGCTTCAGCCTTTGTTGAGCAGAAGTAATGGCACCCAAAACTGACTGGCGGTTGACCCTACTTTTGATGTTCGAAGCAGTTCCAAACTCATCACCGAGCATCTTGGTAACTCGTGATATTTGATCACGGGGAGGCATTATAAGAGATATCATGCTGGTACCATTGCCTCGTGCAGATTCCAATGCCTTGATAAGTTTCTTGATTTTCCATATCTCGATGTTCTTATCTGATTCTTGACCATCTGCCATTACAGAAGTAAAAACACAAAGGGAACAAAACTACACCTATACCCCCACCACGGGTTTCCACAGATGATCTTGGCAGATAATCCTGGGATTTCACAGATACACTGTTCATAATGAGCAGAGAATAGAACTGATAAAGGGAGAAAGACTATGCATGTATGATTAAAGCTACAAATATAATATTAAATTAATGTTCCCCTGATTTTCTTAAGAATGCAACAACTGAACTCAAAAAAGAAGAGTATGCAACAACTACTTTGAAAATATCAACATAGAATACAAACTACTTGCAGATATATTAATGCTTTCAGTGTTCAATAACCATTTCTTTTGTTGTTTCAACATCAGATGTGACAATATTCCAAAAAAATAAAATATACAAATAAGTGCATAATAAACTATTAGTGTGACAAAAAAAAAACTATAAGTAGTGAATAATGAGGTCAGTTTTAGAAGCATACAAATTCAAAGTATGGTCATACATGATTTTTGAAGCCGTTTACAAGACTTCGATCAAGTTTGAAATAGCTCCACCTTGAACAGGTGAATCAGCGTCAATATTAAGAATATAATAGGCAACAGTAGCAATTTTCCTTTGTTTAGATAGAGAAAAGAGATTGACATAGTTTCACAAACTTTCGAGAGGTTCTTCTTTCAACAATACACATAAGATGATGATGCCCCTCTTTTCTAACAATTGTGCCTTATATACTATTTACTACAAGTAACTACCTAGTAACTTCCTTCTAACTCCCTTGTAACAACCCATACATATCCATATATCCAAGTAACTTCCTTCTAACTCCCTTGAAACTCTCGCGTACCCTCCCTTTGATAAGTAGAATGGATTGGAGGAATGATTTGTCTATCAGAATATCAATAATAAAGTCGGGTCCGGTCAATGATAAGAACATCAAGAATAAGGTTGGTTCCAGTAATATCATGGATAGTTTATCTGAGAAGAATAAAGAATGAAACATTCGCAATACGAAGATGAAAGATGTTTAAGATCTATTTCAGCACACACTACATACAAAAAACAACTCGCACTCAACATTTTCATCGTTATAAGGCATAACAACACAGTCTTTCTATGCTGAATGGAGAGAACAAAACTCTACAATAGTCAATCCTGTTTTGAGTTATAACAAGTAGGTTCGGACTTCTAATATCCTGGTAAATTAAGTACTTGAATTATTATATATAAGCTGAGATGACAATACCAATCTGTATTTAAGCTTGCTAAAGATAACTTCTGTGACTCGCGTTTACGGATTGGGCTAAGAACTATAATTATACAGATTTGTAAGATTGTGTATAGAAAGCACCGAAAACACTGGGTATAGTAACAAAAGCCTAATCCTATTCGAAAACCTTTCTAATTTCTCATGAAATCCAGGAACGTCTTTCGTAATTCTGTAATTAATCTATATCTATACTTACAAAAAGCTAGAATCCAAACATCCAGCAATCCGGTCAATTAGAGATTACATCGGAACCAAGCCCTAAAATTACGCGTAGTAGTATTATAAACTAATAGTTACAAATCTAGAACACAGGCATCGTCCGCAAAAAGGGGCGGGAACAAGCGACGTACAAGAACTCAATACCATAGATGAACTACAAAAATTCGGTATTAGTCGTATTACCTTGCTGAAAATGAGAAGCGATAATGATTAACGGAAGCTCTCAGCGCTGCTAGGGTTCCTAAATTGGTCCAATCTTCAACAATGTGGAGATGGTTCTTCTGCCGTCTTCGTCGTGTCAATTTTAAAAATAATAATTTCTCACCGCAACCTTTCATTTCCTTTTTATTTTTTAATACAACAGTCGTAWTAGAATTTTTGACGGGGGAGAAATGTCTTAATCAATTGAATTTAATTTTTGTATCATTCATAATATTTACTTAATTTTTAGATTGGATGTTAAAATCTCTCCCGCCACATTTATTACATTTTTTAAAACTTTTTAATCATCAATTTGCCTATCAATTTGCCTATATTTTCTCGGTACAACAAACTAATTTAACTATGTCAATGGATAAATCTGTATTATTATTTTTAAAACTGAATCTCACCTCCCCATTATTAAATTAAAATGAAATATCTGGTGGTTGACTCAGTTAAAATTTATATACTTACTCATTAGATACTTGAATTCCACTCTATTATATATATTATCGAGTTAAAAAAATAATCATAATTTGAATCTAATTGAATAGAAATACATATTAGTTTTTGTTTCATCGTAAAGTGATCAAGCTTGGATGAGATGTATCAAAGTTCGAAGTATCGGTAAGACAGAATTAGCACTCCAACGAACAACAAAGTGATAATAGTTTCATGTACCTTACATGGGAGGTGGGGTCTCTATTTATAGAGATGAACTCCAAAAGGGTTTCGATAGCTCTCTAACGGTTCTCCAACATCCGGGGAAATGTAACGTGTTGTTGGAGAACATCCTTATTTTTTTCATGCCTGTGGGTGTTCTTCAAGGTCGACTCATACCTGGCACATGTCGATCAATTGGCAAAATATAGATCAATTCGACTACCATATCTCGAGCTATCGATACTTGTATCAATCCGAAAGTCTTGGTTTAATTTATTTATTATTATTATACATATAAAGTCTCCATAGATATTGACACATCCCAAACCATATAGCCTCCTATCATTTTCATTGAGGTTTCAACCTCACCCCAATATTTATACACTAAAAATGATAATGTAATTGGAATTGTGTTTAAGATTTTGACTATTATTTTATAATTTTCAATTCCATTTTCAGGATTATTGGTATAAATTTTATTTTAGATAGGAAAAAAATAGAGTGTTGGCAAACCTTTGTTCTATTATTAAATAAAATAAATAGAGGCTTTTGAATCAATATATATTGTCGTACTCCAATCCTCTTGTTTTTTTGCAAATTACAACCTCGTTTTCTTCAAAGTTGGCCACGAGCACCGTCGTATCATTTTGAATTCTAAGTATTACGAAAAAGTCTTGAGACAAATGATAAATTTCAAGAAATCTTTATTTATGGCTAGCAAAAATACAAGCCAAAGAATGATAAACTACGTTGAGAGAGAACTTCAAGTCCCTTTTACAATTCAACTATGATAATATCTAGGACTTCCTTCACAAGTTTCTAGAAACATATGTCTAAGTCTTTAGTTAAATTAAGTACAAAAATTTGGAAATGGTTGGACAGAGATGATTTTTTTAGAGGGGAAAGAAGTGAGCAATTCCAAATTAAGTTGTTTTAAACTTTCCTTAGACTTATGTAAGAGGGTTAATGCAATTTATGTTAAGTTTCAGTGGGGCTCAACTAAGGTAAGAAAAATTCATTGGCGTAGTTGGAAGAGACTTTATGGTCAAATAGAGTTGACAGATTTTAAAAAGCGCAGATATAGCTTGTTATGATTGCAAGAGACAAATACTTCAAAGTTGGAAACTTTATAAATGCCAAAATTGGAAATAAATCGTACTATGTTGGAGGAGTATTGAATGGGAGAATGAACTTTTTGCAAATGGGTATATATGGAGGATTAGAAATGGTCATAGTGTTACAATAGGAAAATATCCCTAACGAGAGAGTTATGTAGCTTGTATCCAAAGAGATCAGAGTGTTGGAACGAGGACTTGAGGAGAAGTTAAGGTCTAGTTTTGTTGATTTAGAGGCTGAACTAATTATGCAAATTTCCTTACAAGAGGTCGATTATAAGATTTTTTAGAGTCCAAATAATAAAAGGATTTTTTATTGTCGCAACGAATATAGATTTTGAAATTAGGGTTGATGCCTCTTATTATAATACGGAGTTCCAAAGAAAGAGACGAAATGAAAATCTAAAATTTGTTAATCAAATCCTCCAAAACAAGTCTGGTCTTAGTTGGGAGAAATCGGGAAGGAAGAATCATTATTATCGTTACCTACTTTGTCAAGGAAAAGAGAAATATCAAAACGTTGGAGGCAATATATTGAAAGGTCGAGGAAGATGTGAAATTATGATGTAAGCTTAATTCATATAGAAACTGATTTGTCCAACGGTGTAAAATTACTGCTTCACAAAAATGTGGATCTAATGGAAAGTTCTTGGGCCATGGGTGAAATTCAAACTGCGGTGAAGTCACTAATGTGGTCAACACAGCAAAGATTGGAGTCGAGATGCTAAAGAAATTGCTCATACAATTTCCCTTTTGCTTCATTTCCTCTGTAAAACAACAATAAATGATAACAGTGTGGCTCATTAGATAAATATAATATACTAACTCAACCATGTACAGTATACACTATGGGAGTGGGGACAATCTCACAATCAAACATTACTTTAACTCATACAACTATACTAATGACAAAATGATGATATTTTTCAA
>NW_019104537.1:933047-947832 GCF_001995035.1 Momordica charantia | reverse complement strand
AGTTTTCAAGAATATCTTCCCAATATTCTTCACACGAAGGAGAGATGGAAAAAGCTCTCTTCTCTCTCCTCTTCAAGGAACGTCTTTTCAAGGTAATTTTTAGTTTAGAGTTGGTTTTCTTTTCGATTAATACTACTCCCTCATTCAAGTTTAAGATCAATGTTAGTATTCATTTTAAGTTTAAGTTTTTTGGCAGCATGGATCCAAAATGTTATTGTATTGGAATAAGTTCTATTGGATTTGGTGTGGAAGTGATCGTTGTTTCGTTAAAGATTCTAAGAATGTTCATCTTCCTCTTCATGTGTCCCAACTCCATTGGTTTGAGAGTGCTTTGGTGGAATATTTACATCTTCCCCTCATCGAGGTTCTTCAAGTAGGCCAGGGATGTTCACAGAACTTGTCATATTCAGAAGAAGCGTTTTAAACATAGTTGGCTTCTGTAGTTGCTGGGTTAATAAAATGGCTGGTTAGTCTTTTGGGATATGATAAGGAATTTCTTGCTCAATAAAAAAAACTTGTTGATTCTAAAATTAATATGAAAAGCACTGAGAGGAAGTCGTCGTATTGGGTTAAGAAAGACCTTGAAGTACTTTATCTAGAGTATTGCGTGGGGAGGGAAGTTTTTGGCTAATATATGTGATAAGTGTTGGGGGAGGAGGGAGATATCTTAATGGAGGAAGGTATGAAATGCAAATATCTTCACGAGGGCATTAAATGGAGTATATATAGATTATCTCTCCGGCCAGTAACAAGCTAGGCATGATTAACATATATGCTCTTTAAAAAAATATATGACTAATATATATGCTCCAACTTAGTATTACAATGGTTGTATTAGTATATTTGTATTATTGTAAATACCTTAGACATGTTGTCCTTTATCGTCTTTTTTATATTCTTTACTTATACATGTGTCCATACATAACTTTAGTAAATGGAATAGATTACATCAAATTTTCCAAACCTTTAATGATTACAGTAGGGTTTTGAATATCTCATGATTAGAGTGGAAAGCTCCTTTCAACGGATAAAATAAACTCATTCTTAGGATTTTCTGTTCATATTTTTCTAAATGTTGGAATAGTATGTAAAATATTTTTATTTAACTGCATCTCAAATGAGATGGCCTAGTGCTGGTAGATGCCTTGAGCTGTTCATGTTTCAATTGGATTAGCTGACTTTTGTAGTTTTGTTATTTAAACAAGGAACCAAAATTGCGTTTACTCTCTACTGAAGCAAAGGAATCAGCAGCTAATATTGAAAAGCGACTGCAATTGGGATCTAAGCTCAGTGATGTGGTGAGCTGTGAGGAGGATGTTCTTGAACTCTTCAGTCTGTATAAAAATGAAAATTACATTCTATCTGAGCAGAGGGGAAGATATTGTGTAAGTTATCTTAACCCTTTCATTTTAAATTGCATAATATTTTTTCCATGGGAAGGGCAAAGTTGATGGATTTCCTTTTTCCTGCTCCCAAGTAAATATGCATTTCGAGTGAGTTTATTTTTCCTCCAGTAGTCATTTACTATACTGTATTTTCAATGTGTGCACTTGTGTTGATCACGGAGCTTTCTTCTCCCAGTCCTGCAAGTGCTTGTTATGAAGCTTTACACCTCTCTTTTTGTTGAAGTATTAGTGTACTGTAATTTTATCAATGCATACAATATGGGGTTAGAAAGCCAAAATTAATGATTTTTAGCCAACAGGTGACAACTTTTTGTCTCATAAGTTTTTTTAAACAAGAAAAAAACTTTTCGTTAGTAGATGAAAAGGAAGAAAGATCTTCAAGGATACAAACTTCTAAAGCAGCGTCAGAAGCTAAAATCTCAACTGTGATAAGTGGAAGCTTCTCAAAAGGGACCATCAAACACAAAATGAGGCTCCTCACATGGAATGTTGGAGGCTTGGGCTCATGGAAGAAGGAGCCCTCATCAAACAAACAATCTCCCGCCTAAATCCAAATGTGGTTCTCCTAAGAAACAAAGCTATCAAGCACCAACCACAACATTATCAAGTCTCTTTGGAGCTCCCATGGGTTTTGCTTGGCTGCTTTAGATGTTGAGGGGTTTGCAGGGGGCATCCTCATCCTATGGAATGACCTCGTCACCATCCCACATAAAGAGGTTCAGAAGCCTCGACTGAACGAGGGGAAAAATAGAATTGAAGAATATTTCTTCATCTATCAACTATGAAAAGCAAAAGCTTCTCAGGGGGGACTATCCAACACCAAATGAAGCTCCTCACATGGAACGTCAAAGGTTTGGGCTCATGGAAGAAAAGAGCCCTCATCAAACAGACAATCTCCCGTCTAAATCCAAATTGGTTCTTCTACAAGAAACAAAGCTATCAAGCACCAACCGTAATATTGTCAAGTCTCTTTCGAGCTCCTAGGATTAACTGGGCTACTTTAGATGCTGACGGGTCTGCAGGAGGCATCCTCATCCTATGGAATGACCCCTTTGCCATCCCACATACAGAGGTTTAGAAGCCTCAGAAGCCTCAACTGAAGAAGGTCATGACATGAGATGATAAAAAAAGAATTGAAGAACCTTTCTTCATCTATCAACTATGAAAAGGAAAGGAAAGCAGAAAAGTAACGGAATTCAGGGTACATGAGATGAAAAAAAGAATTGAAGAACCTTTCTTCATCTATCAACTATGAAAAGCGAAAGCAGAAAAGTAACGGAATTCAGGGTTATAGAGGGGAAAGGTAAGTATGCTCTTTTCTCTCTCTCTCCCCTCTCCTCCCAAGGATTATTGGTCCAATAGTTAGAAGGTTGTGCTCAAGTTTTTGAAAGAAATGGAAATCAGTAGCTGTAATATTGATAACAAGTTCTTTTGTATTTTGGAAGACAATGCTTGAGGATGTGTGCAGAAAGATGTTGTTGCCCATGCATCTTTCCCAATTTTTATGGTTTGAAAGTTATATGGTTGATTTAGTTCATCTCCCAGTTCAAGCTCATCTTTATTTTCAGATTCGTAATGATTACGACACTTATCAAACTCACAAATTCAGAATCAATCAGAATTGGTTATGGAGTGGGTTGTTTGGCCTACTACTGGAGGAAGAAAGAGCACGATAATTCCCGGAGATTTCCACAAGGTGGATAGTTTCTAGAATATGTTGAATAAATTTTCAGTAAGAATTACGGAAGATTTGAGGCGGGGGTTGGAAAATACCAGGTCTTTTCTCCATGAAAAGATCAGGTACGACAAAGGGAAGAGCTAACTTTGAGGAGTATTTGAATTTGGATAGAGAAAGCCTTGCAAAAAGTGCAGCAAGGTTCAAAAGATTATACGATGAGGTGCTCAAAGAGAATTCGGAAAAGAGTATTGATGAAACATAATGGAGAATCGAGATTTTGGTTTTGAAGGGCCTATAAGGAAGGATATCAACCTAGTTCAATGGGTTAAGAAAGATGAATAGGTTTTGAACATGGGGTGGGTAAAAAGGTAGTCTCAAAATGTTGTGCCCATGATGATTGGAAGGATATCTCTAAAGCTCTAGAACATCGGTTTTTTCAGAAATGCTTTCTCAATCCCTTTATGTCTTTTTTTTTCTTTTTTCTTTTTTTTTTTATAAGAAACACCATGCATTATAACAAAAGAGGAGCAAGAACCTAAGGGCAGGGGCTGAGGAGGCCTTCCCCTGAAGAACTACCATATTACAGCTTTCCAATACCAAGAAAGTAAGACTATACTGTAATTACAAAAAGAATCTCCTATGAGTAAGGCACCAAGAGGCTATAGTAAGTATGCTCTCTCCTCTCTCTTCCTCTCCTCTCTCTCCCCTCAGATTCTTCATTGGTGAAGGTTTCAGATTAGCTAGTTTGTCCTTAGTCTCATTGCACGGTAGACGGTTTCATTCAGAATAGAAATTAGTAGTTGTTGTATTGATGGTTCCATTTTTTTGCATTTGGATCGAAAATGACATGTTATGTTAGAAGATGTGAAAGAAATGTTTTGATGACTTTGCATTCTTCGCAATTCTTATGGTTTGAAAAGCACATGATGGAATTTACTCAGTAACCGATCTCTGCATCATTATTTTTTCAGCTTCGTGACTATATTGGTCAATGTCGTATGCAGAAATTTAGATCTAATGGGAAATGGTTCTTTGAGTGGGTAATATGGCCTTCTACAGGTGGTCGAAAGAGTGTTATTGTCCTTGCTCGACGGAAAGTATTCCTTTTAAGGACTGATTTCCTCTCATTTATAGGATATCCTCCAATCCTATGGGTGCTGTCTCTAGTTTTTGGAATACAAGCACTAGTTCTTGGAAGATTGAAACAAGAAGACTTCTGAAGGATTCGGAAATTGTAGAATTTTCGGACCTTCTTGCAATCCTCTCCAAATTTTTGCTGTCAAAGGTAGAAGATCAAAGAATTTGGTCTCTAGATATCTCGGTTAGTTCTTTATGCTCGTTGAGTTCCTCAGTTGGTTCATTTCAATGGAAATCTTTACAGCCCTTTGGAAATCAAAATGTCCAAAAAGGTCACTTTGTTTTCATGAATTTTGGTCAAAGGAAAGGTGAACACTGCTAATACTCTTGTGAAAAAGCTGCCGGATCTAAATTTGTCTCCTTCATGGTGTGTCTTATGTACAACCAATCAAGAGCATCTTTTTTTTTTTTTTTCCTTTTCAGTGCGCCTTTGCCTTGTCTTGGTGGCTACTATTTCAACATTTCTCCCTTGCTCGGAATTCTGATTGGGGGGTGCCCTCAAATATTATTCAACTACTAGGAGGACCCTCTTTACCTGCTAATGCTTGGGCTCTTGTGGGTTAATTCCATTAAAGCCTTACTACATGAGCTTTGGTTTGGAAGCTTTGGTTTGGAAGAAACAGGAGAATTTTCGAAGGAGTCCAAAGAGGGCCGAAAGAGTGCCTTAGCCTCGTCAAGTTCAAAGTTTCTCATTGGTGTTCACTCTCAGATTTATTTGTTAATTATTCTCCTAGCATGATTTGTTCTAATTGGGAGGCATTTGTAACTCCCCTCTAGTTTTAATTATTTCTTTGTTTAATTGCTCTTTCTTTTGTTTTTTCACTCCTTAGGGAGTTTGTATCTCGAACAATTTTCATTTTCATCTATCTATGAAAAGTTCGTATCTTGTTCCAAAAAAAAAAACTGCCATCAGAAGAGCTGCATTTCTTCAACCCACCAAACCTTAATCCATCATTAATTGGAATGGAGGCCAAATTCCATCTGACCAAATGATTTATCTTTCCACCATCATTCCCTTCCCATAGCAGACTTTGGGAAGGAAAGAAAAGATAGACACATAATATAAAGGTATATCAGAGAACCGAATTGCACAAAGTAAGCGTACCTCCTGTTCATCGATGGAATCTCTACCAAATATCCAATTTCTTCTCAATTTTATACACAACAGGCTACCAGAAAATTGAAGATTTGGGTTGACCACCCGGAGGCAAGCCAAGAAAGATAGAAGGGAATGATTCAATTTTGCAGTGAAGTCTTGAGACAACTTTGAATCTTCAGTATTCAATCCACAAATTGCTGATTTTAACCAATTGATTTTAAGACCCCGAGAACCATTCAAAGAGCTCCTCCATGGAGGCTGCTCGTATGCTTTTATCTCTCTGCTTTCAAGTGTTTGGCTTGTGTTTGACATCAAAATGTTATGCTCCCTGTAGAGATGAGATATTCTTTTAAGTATTTAAGGATTTACCTCTTTCCTGAACCCCGATTCCCTATCTTGTGATATTCAGTTGTCTCGGTAAAAAAATAAAAATAAAAATTTTCTTTGCCACAAAATGGCTAGTGGAGGCCTAACTTATTATGTTAAACAACCAATGTCCCTCTTTTTCCATTAATTCTTAAATCTTTCAATTAAAGATCTAAATTCTCATATTAGAAGGTAAGAGGGATTCTCCTCGCCAATATGAGTATAGCTCCGCGGTAATTAACATGTACTCCTTCCCTTGAGGTTAGAGGTTCATCTCCCACGTCCTCAAATTGTTGTACTCAACAGGATTCTCCTCGTGTCTCTCTCTTATTTTATTGTACTTATTTTAAAGGAAACAACTAAGGGGCCATTCATTTTGTTAATCATTTTATTTGAAGGGACTCTTTGCTAGCTTGGTTCTTGTTAGAGGATCAAACTCAAAAGTTTTCTTGGGGAATCTTAATGTGCAGGTAATGCTTAAAGAAAGTGCTTCACCAGTAGACATGCTCAAGGCATTGTTCCATGTCAATTATCTGCACTGGCTAGAGAGAAATGCTGGAATAATAGCAAGAAGTGCCTCTAATGACTGCAGACCGGGGGGAAGGTTGCAAATATCTCTGGAGTATGTGCAAAGGGAATTCAACCATGTCAAATATGATGGGGAATTAGCGGGTTGGTTAACTGATGGCTTAATTGCGAGGCCGTTAGCTAATAGGATTCGTCCATGTCATTTAGTCACGTAGTTTGCTTCATGATGAGATTCAGGAAGGACATTTCTAGTAATACTGGATCTTGTATTACTTGAAGTAATAATGGTGTGCAAAGAGATCTATATGAAATTCATTCTCACTTTATACACTTAACACTTCTAAAAAAGAAAAGGTGAGACAGTAAGTCTAGGTTTTTGGGACTATAGACAAAATGCCCCCTTAGAATCTGAGTTGAAGAAAGATATCTTTTTTTCTATAATTTCAAAAAAAGTTGATACACTAGACGGATGTGTAAAAACTATTCTCTCTTTTCCGTCACTTTTACATGAAACATGAAGAGGGAAGGAAGACCAAACAAGTTCCTAACCCATATTCTTATTCTTGTTCTTGTTTATTTATTTGTAGCTTAAAGATCGAAAGATGGGAGGATGACGTTCATCAGGAAGGTCTCCCTTTTATTATTTATTTATTTATTTTAAATTTGAAGATTGAAGAGGCGATGCCCTCCACCATTCTTGGAAAAAATAGTTAATTGTTAATGAAATTCCCTGTACGGTTTTTTTTTTAAGTATATTCTCCATAAAGTTAGAAACAAGGTTTTAAATATCGATGTCGATGAAAATATCGAGATCTCAATTTCATGGAAATGTCGATGGAAACGTCGATAAAATGTTGATATCAATGGATATTTCTGTAAAAGTTAGAGAAATTAAAAAGTCGTAAAAAATATTTAAATTAACAAATAAACATTTTTTTTATTTCTAAATAAGTTAAAAATAATTAATATTAATATTATGTTTATATTAGTGATATTTTGTTGATATTTTTGTACTATGGTGGAAATGTCGACTTATCCCTCATGTCGATGTTGAATCTATGAAAACGTTGACATGTCGTCGATGTAATTTTAGTTATTAAACTATGAAAAAAAGAGGAAGACATGATTAGAAATAGAGGAATTTGGATGGGCATGGAGAGAATAAAAAATTAATATATAAGAGAGGAAGACAGGATTAGAAATAGAGGAATTTGGATCGGCATGGAGAGAATAAAAAATTAATATATGAGAGAGAGCGAGAAATATTATATCTATATCTATACTATATTAAAAAGAGAGAGGATGTAGGAGATATATTTTTTGACACTTTTGTCCTTTATTAAATTTACTAATTTACCAACTATGTCATTAATATATTATTATAAATATTAAATTAATTATTAATTATTAATTATCAATACTAATAAATGCATAGAATTTAAAATATTAGAATGCAAAAGTTTCAAAATTAATTTTTTCTTTAATTATAATTCATACAATAATTTCAAGAGTTTTAGAATTTGAAAAGCTTTGGTAACATTTTATTTTGCTACAATAAAAATAGGCTTTCTTCTCCATGTTTTTTTCACAACAAGTTTCATTACTTCTTTATTTTTAGTTTTTTCAATCATCTCTTAAAGATGATTCAATCTTGAAAACATCTCGAAATATTGGTGGCATATTCATCCGGTTACAAAAAATGCACGTGCTGAATCTACATATCCCGAATACTAGGTTTGTGACATTACCGTTCCATAATTTTATAAAGTTGAATAAGTATTTGTCAAGAAATCATCAAATGAGCATATTTACTCTAGAAGATGAGTGTGTAGTTAGTATTTGGAATTTTATTTTTTGTTACAATTGTTTTTTTATTCTTCTTTTCCTAATTAGTTGTATTTTTTTATTTGGAATGTTCTTTTCTGAACAATTTTATTTAGTTAGGATTTGGATTTTTTTTGTTACTATTATTTTTTATTGTTGTTTTTATAATTAGTGTATTTTTTTATTGGGATGCTTTTTTTAGTAATTTTATTAGAATATTTGTTTAAAATATAGATTAATTACAAACAAAATATCTTAAAAAAAATAAATAAAGGGCCCATATTAGGTGGAATAAATTATTTTAAAAATTAAAAATTAAAATATCTATTTATTTTTTAATTAATATAATAAAAATAGTGAAATGTGATCTTAAAATTCATTAAAATTTAAATAAATTTTTCCTTTGCTTTTTAAATTATTTATTTACAAAATATGCAATTAATAATTAATTATAAATAGTATATTTGAAAAAATAATTATAAATAGTATAGTAATTAGCTGTCAACAAATATATCTAAAAGTTAATCTTAAATATTTTTAAAAATAATTATACTTAAAATTATTTAAAATTTAAGTTATCTTGTAATTAAAAAAATATATATGTACATTCCACGTGGTAATACACTAATATGGATAAAGAGACGAAAACAAGATATTGAAATTAGTTGAATTAATTAACCTCACGTTTCAGCAATAGTGTTAACTATGAATACTCAATAGAAACATAATTTAAAATTCAATCACAAAATTCAATCACAAAATTCAAACTTCTTATATTTCAACAACTAAATAAACAGTATTCAAAAGTTGAGAAAATAAATTTATAATTTTATTAAACAAATTGTTCAATTAGTATACCAAAAAATGAGTACCATATCCGATCCGCATGAACTTCTCGAATTTTTAATTATTTAGAAAAGCAAATATATAAAAACTGGGAACTTGAAATTTCAAGGCTGGTCTGTTTTTCAAAGGTGATGTTTAGAGGAACACAACAGACGGAGGTTCTCATCCCATGGCTAAGAGTGTGTGATCTAAAAATACAAATCAAGGGCTTCTTTGTCTCGAAACTTGGATTCTATTTTTTTAATCAAATAGATTCAATGTATATGCGTTTGGTACAGATTCAAGATTTGAAAATTTTAATATGCAGAATTACATTAAAAAATGATACGGTTGGGAAATTACCAATCTTGTATAATTTTCCCTTCTATATAAAATATCCACACAACCACAATCTGCAAATAAGGAAAAAAACCGTAAAGAACAATAAACCGACACAGCGAAATTATACTGGTTCATCACTAAGAGTTACGTCCGATCTTCCACTCAGATGGTAATTCAATAATAATGTTAAATATTGAATTGCAATAACTTTCCCCAATAATATCCATTATAGGTCCCAACAAAAGCTCGTAGCTTCTAGGCAATCTAACACAACTTAGTCTTTATAATTTTAAAATGTTTGTTTTGGTTATTGTAGTTTCTACTTTATTTTAAAATAATAGCAGTGACCATTTTTGGTCATTTCATTTTATTTTAAATCTCATTTTTTCTATCACAATTTCAACACCATATTATCATCGATATATTTCTTATAATGTAAAAATTACTATATACTAAATAGTTTCCGTTATGTGTAAAATTTGTGTTAAAATCTTACTAATACGGACTAAAATGATCACTTTTTAAAAGTACGACTAAAATGAATATTTTCAAAATACATGAATTAAAATGAACCAAAGTTAAAAATATAGGAACAAAAATGAACATTTTTAAAGTATAGGAACTAAAATAAATAGAGACTAAAAGTACCAAGACCAAAATAATATTTTAACCTTAAAATTAATTTATGTGAAATAACGTATATTATCTTATATTCTACAATCATATTTATAATCATAAACTAAAATAAGAGAATGAGGCGATCAAAGTCTCACAAAACATCTTATTTCTTCTTAAAAAATTAAAAGTTGAATCCTCTAACTATCCGCACATTTGTTGTATAAAAATTTAAAAAATGTGTCACGCATCTTTTTAGATTTTTTCCAATGCAAGAAGGTATTAATTTATTTATTTTTACTATTATCATCATCATCATTTTTAATGTAATAGGGTATTCTCTTAAAAACTTCTGTAGGAACCCGAAATTACCTTTTAGAATTGTACTGCTACCCCAAAATTAGATCGACCACCTCTCCCATGTTCCTCGTGTCGTACACAGGCCGGTCGACGCCACCGTTCCAGTCCGCCATTGGAGGTTCCCTACCTCTGTCCGCCCGCCATAGCTCCAACCCAGTTGCCTCACACCTGAACAACGGGTTAATAGCGCGACTCGAGGAGAACCGAAGCAGGTCAAAAATACAAAATAACCCATCATCCAATCGTGGCCCAGCATTGGTTCAACTCTACAAAGTGAGATAAAATCAGACTACATGTTCCTGAATCTTATCTAATGATTGTCAATTTCATGCTGCTTACATTTTTGATATACAATTGTGCACATTGAACTAAGTGCATACATGTAATGGAAAATTTGAACAAAGTTTTGCACCGATGAAGTTATATGTATGTCCCATTTTGTTTACTTCTGTCTGAATACAATTCCCAGATTTAGTTGCTTTATACGAACCAAACTGGCATGATAGTATGCGTCTGTGAGATCGAACCCTCAATAGGCAACAGGAGATGATAGGATTGCAATATAATGATTTTATTGATGGGTTTTATTTGTGATGATCTGGGTAAATTAGCTTGCGCTTCTCGGAAATGGTAGCATGATTACGTGAGCTTGGTTTATTGATTTGTTCGTTTATTTATTTTCAGGGTTGTAAAAGTTGTAAGCCTCTGTGGACTGGGCCAGTCGCTTGGGGTTAATCTGCTGGAGTTTATAATGCAGCCATGGACACAGCTTCAGAGTAAGCAAATATGCTGTAGATGGCGTCGCGTTCGGAATGGAATTTCTTGAAAGTGTTTCTGTAGTTGCAGTCAGCATACTTGGGCCATTGTTATGCTTTGTCCGAGTCAATAGCTAGTTTCTTCTTGGAATACTGAAAAACAAAGATAAACTACATAGGTGTTAAAGAGATGGAATTACGAATGAAAGTCACTCAAGCGGTTCATGTCCTAAATCATGATACCCAATCTTGCAACCGCGTGGCAGCAAATCAGTGGTTAGTTCAGTTTCAACAGACTGGTGCTGCTTGGGAAGTTGCCACTGCTATCCTTACCTCCGATCGAATTCAACATCCGCTGTCCTCCTTTGTCCCTGAGTTGGAAGTCGAGTTCTTTGCTGCTCAGATTCTTAAGCGGAAGGTTAGTAACTTAGTAGTTTGACTTTAATTTTAATACCATCTAATTTCGGATTGCTGAAATATTTTTTTTCTTATTTTGCGACAGCCTTGTTCCATTTGTTTTGCTTAAGAATAATAATTTCGACACTAGATTTAATTTTGCAGCCAGGAAGAATCCAAATTATTTTTTTTTAAATTTTTTTTTTTGAACAAGATACGAATGAAAAGAAGCAAAAGTGTTCAATGATACAAGCTCCCGAAAGAGTGAAGATAGACAAAAATAAAAAAAACAAGGAAACTAATGAGCTTCAATTGAGATTAACGATCCACAACTTGGATCCTTCACAGTTAGGATTTCAGATGATTGTAGATCTGGGATGAAAGAAGCCATTCAAGATGATAGGATCCTCCATCACTGTTGGCCGTCGTTGTTGCCACCGCTGCTTCTGCCGCCGCGATAGTTTTTTTTCCTCAAGAGAGTAACCTAATATTCTCTTTGTTTCCTCTTATTTATCATACAATGTTAGGATCAGAATCACAAATTCTTGTTTCGCCCTTCACCGAGAACAACCATGCTTAGGTAACATGTCACAAACTCAAAGGCCAAAACTATCATATTAACTATGGCCTTACACCGAACTAGACTTGGGGGGCTTATTTTCGAGCTTGGAATGACTAGCATATACCATCCAGCTTGAGGGGGAGTGTAGAAAATCAAGCTGAAGCTTAACCAATTCAGCTAGAAATTAGGAAGTTAGCTAAGATTTTTGTAAACTAAATTATTTCTTTTTAGTTCATATGGTTCTTGTAAATATGGGTGTTACTCATCACTTAAGAGATAAGGAAAAATCTTTCTCATATACAAAGTTTCATGGTATCAGAGCTTTGATTTTTTTTCCCCTCAAACCTTAGCTTTGTCGTTGGAACCCTAGCCGCCGTTGTCGGAACCCTACCTTTCTTCCTTAGACGAAGCTGCCGCTGCCACCATCGCTACCCTTAGACGCCGTCGTTGCCGCCCTCAGACTATGCCACCACCGCCATAGTTTTTTTTCCCTCAAGAGAGTAACCTAATTATTCTATTTGTTTCCTCTTATTTATCATACAATGTCAGGATCAGAATCACAAATTCCTGTTTCGCCCTTCACTGAGAACAACCATACTCAGGTAACATGTCACAAACTCAAAGGCCACAACTATCATATTAACTATGACCTTACACCGAACTAGACTTGGGGGGCTTATTTTCGAGCTTTTAATGACTAGCATATACCGTCCAGCTTGAGGGGGAGTGTAGAAAATCAAGCTAAAGCTTAATCAATTCAGTTGGAAATTAGGAAGTTAGCTAAGATTTTTGTAAACTAAATTACTTCTTTTTAGTTCATATGGTTAGAACTTCTTGTATAAATATGAGTGTTACTCGCTACTTAAGAAATAAGGAAAAATCTTTCTCATGTACACAGCTTCAAATGTAGTGGCTAGAAGCAAAATTTAAGGCCTCACCCACGGTATTTGTGAAGGGATATGGATAAAAAGGCTACTTTTTCAATTTTCAGAAGGCGCCCATTGCGACAACAAAGCTCCATCTCCATAGCCCACGATCCAGTTCTAACATGCATTTTTTAAAAATTTTGAATTTTAAATTTGAATTTGTAATTTGTAATTTTTTTTAGTTCTTATTCTCTCATTCATTTTTTTTTCCAAAAAAGACAAGAAACAACTTTTCATCGACATATGAAAAGTAGAAAAAAGTTCAAGGATGCAAACTCCCAAAGGAATGAGAGAAAAAGAAGACAGACCAAAG
The DNA here is from genome assembly GCF_001995035.1 of Momordica charantia. The sequence continues at coordinate 934,700 of NW_019104537.1, read as the reverse complement.
CAAGAAAGAGGCTCAACAATGAGCATTACAATCAAAATAAGAAAATAATAAAAGCCAACAATAGGATCAAGAGTTTTTAACTTCAGGCTCGCCTACTTTAACTTCTGGATATAGATCTTTGAGATCATGCGAAAATTTGGCACGAATTTAAGTTGATCCTCAAACATGATAAGCTTGTAACTCCAATCATCTTCTAAAAAACTCATCTATCATCATACTCTGTAGTCTGTTCAAAGGTTTTTTCTGTTCAAAGTTTTTCTAACTGTTGCTAGCCAAGCATATTAAGATAAGAAATGTGCTTAAAGAAAAATCTCAACCCAAGTAAATCAACCAATCAACGAGATAAAGGACAATCAGCCCCCTTCTCCAACCAACATTAATGTGGTTGCTGCAGAAAAGACTTTTCATATCTCTCAACTGAAAGAAATCAGAAAACCGCCTAAAAAACCCTGATTCTTCACCTTCCAAACCCTAAAAATGCCCCAACTCTTCACCTTAAAAACCCCTAAACTGCAAAGCACAAATCCAACACTCAATACAACTTAAAAATCAGAGGTTAATATCAATCGGGACCAGTGTAATCCCCATTTCTTCAAAATATGGAGGAATATAAGGTTGCTTCGAAAATTCTGACTTCTCGGCTTCTTTTTGCTCATAAAAAAGAATCTTGAAATCTTCCTCAAAAGATTGCTCTGAGATACCTCAAGAGGAAGATCTGACTTTGATGAAGAATTCAAACTAATAATACTAATTGCTCAATCCTCTTCTCCCAAGATCATTATTCGGAGCTCAAGGGTAGAAAACCTATGAGCTAAATCTTCATTAGGAATTCGACCATAAGAAAGAGAATTAATTTTGAGTGATCTACTTTTACTAACTCTTTCACTTTTCATATTAAAAGTCTCATTCAAATTTACTTGCACCTCTTTAACTTCTAGAGACTTTGCAAACCCCTTTTCAGAAAGAGAGTTGGACTTCCTTTGAGAAAAGAAAAGCGGAAGAGGCTGAATGAGTCTTTTAGTATTCTTCATACCTTGTGGAAAGATTGGATTGTCAACACCCCACCCTTGTCCACTACTTTCCAGCCAACTAGAGTATTAAACTGATCTTTCAGATCTTTTTCAATAATAAAATCAACTGGGGCATTTTGAATAATCGAGGGGCCATCTGCAAGCTGATTTGTCTGACTATCCGAACACTCAACCAAACTTCGAGCTTCTTCCAATGATTTAACTGAACTTTGTCTCCTGACCAAATTGTCTTTGAAAGAGGCCTCTTTGCAAAAAATGAGACTCTTCATCTACCATAGCTTCTTGCTAAGAAGCACGGACACGGATACGGGACACGGACACGGACACGATAGGACACGGCGATACGTCAATTCCTAAAAAATTAGGACACGGACACGTTGGGGATACGTTTATTTTTTTAATATTTTTTAGGATATATGTAAATTTAATACAAAAAATGCTAAATACAATGAAATGCATAAATATGAAGTCAATTACATCCTTCAACAAAAGTTAAAAAAGAAAGTTCCAAAAGACCAATATAGTGACAAAACAAAGAAGGGATGTAAAAGAGGATTGTTTTTATTAGAGTTTACCTAAGAAAAATGAAAAACTGAGGCAGAAAACAGAGACGAAGGAGTTT
>NW_019104537.1:885391-921591 GCF_001995035.1 Momordica charantia | reverse complement strand
AACTTTATGTTTTATCTTTCTCACTCCTTTGGAGTTTGTATCCTTGAACATTTTATGTTCCTTTTCATTTATCAATGAAAAGTTCGTTTCCTGTTAAAAAAAAAAAATGATTCCATATGAAAGAGGATGTAAGCAACTTTTCTCACAAACCAATGCCAATAGTAGGCTATTCTGATTATTTTGGAGCTCATGTCTCTCTTCATTTAAAGTCAATCAAATTTAGTTGCACCTTTCCCTCTGAATCAATGGAATCAAAACCTTTGGCTATCTTTGAGTTATACTTTCGCGTGGTGTAAGAAAGAGGAAAAGGCGGAATAAATTTATTTGGTGGCAGCTTGTCTGGAGAGAAATTTATAAAGGAATGAATTGAAAGGTTAATTCTATTGATGAATTTTGAATTTCCAACCAAGTGAGCCACCTGATTTACTTTTTTAGAACAAATTTTAATGGGGGAAACAAAACCCGAGACCTCCTTAAAGCCTGAAACCTGTAAATCCATTTTCCTGCTCTCATTATTAACTACATTCTCCTACAAATCAAGTTTTTCTTCCATATATATAGAAGAATTCCAGTTCCGAGACTCTTCATCTCCCAAAATCTATTTGATTCTTCAAACGTCCAAATTATTGGAAAAGGTACAAGGATTCAGATTTGTCAAATTCAAATTCCTCCTAGGGCTCAATTGTTTTACTGAGTCATATTCTTTGATGACAGAAACACTCACAACAAAACTACCAAACATTTTTTTTTTGGTAAGAAACAGTTTTGTTAGTGATATGAAATTACAAAAGTGGGCCCAATACTAGGGATTGCAATAAGCCTTTCCAGTTGAACAAAAGAGATGAAAAGCTATAGGTGTGAAATGGGGGAGCATTTACACCAAGATACTACCAAGAATACTATAACTTCAATAAACCGATCAAATGTGAGTTCTTTTTCATTGGAGATGTGCTGATTTCTCTCTCCAAGTGACTCAAAGGAAGGCTCTAATGAAATTCATCCATAGAAGTTTCTTTTCCTTTTTGAAGGGATGACCCACTAGGCAAGCTTCTGAAGAGAGAGGTGGATAGATCGGAAGGGCTGTCGTCCAACCAAACATTGAGAGGATCAAGTCCCAAAAACGAGAAGCATAATCACAAGAGACAAAAAGATGCAGCTGAGTTTCTGAATTGCTCTTCAAACCGAACACCTCTAGTAGGCTATTCTGATTATTTTGTAAGGCAGCCTCTTGATTTGAACTTCGAAGGCTCGAAAATAAGACAGAAAATAAAATCAAAGAACCGACTTCTTCCTTACACTGGGCTCTCCTCAACAACAATCAACACTGCTAGAAAATAAAATCTCAAAGTATGAGGGATAAGGAGAAGAAATGAGGTTGGAATTGGAAAATTTTTTATTTCTCTTAATGTCGTGTCCCGCTGTGTCCATCCTGTGTCGCTGGTGTGTCCGATAAAAAGAAAAAAAAGGACCCGCTAATTACCATGTCTGACACGTGTTGGAAGCGTGTCCGAGCGTGTCGGTGTCCAACACTTATCCGACACCGACACTTAGCTATTTTCTACATGTCGGCGCTTCCTTGGTTGGAATGAAACCATAGAATTTTTCAAAACAAGTTTAGCAGCTCTTCGGTTTGGTTTTACTTGGCTTTTCAAAGAGCTATCTAATGGTGTTCCCTTTCTAATATCTTTTCGGACTATAACTCGTTTGATATTTGTTTAAATTGGAAGCTCTTATCTTTGATGTTTCCTTTACAGTTTCTGTTTTGGAACCTGTATTTTGGGCGTTTTTGGTTTGTTATCTTGTTTCTCTCTTTGTATCTCCTTTGTTTTTTTCTTCTTTCTCTTTTCATTACATCAATGAAAATATCAGTCTCTTGTTAAAAAAAAAAAGCTTAAAATGAAGATAAAGCACATTTAGTTCCATGAATTATTCCTTGATGTACCTGTCCCTTTCTAAGTTCTGATAAACATTATTTTGAAATGTATGTCAGGCACCATCCTTGATTGTAGAAGCCAATGCTGAAGCTCTCGCATTAGCTGATGCACTCTTGAGGTGATCATCTGTTGGGTTTTTGGATGTCAGTTTTCCAAATATGTTCTGTAGTGATGTAATTTAAATGAATAGGGTTATGATGACCTTTATTTGACCATCTTATTGAGGAGCGACTTATTCTCAATATATTGAATAACCTGTGCCGTGAGTACTTCTAAGGTTGAGGGCTCCAATCTTGAGATTTGTAAGCAAAACTGTGGAACTACCCTTGTTGAGTGGTTTCACGTACAAGGGATTTAAACTAAGAATAGTCAATATGTGCACGATTGAGTAAAATAGTAAGCATGGCTATGGGACTTGCAACCCTTGGTTCCTGAGACAGCTACTCAATACTCACAATTAGATGGTACAAGTTAAAATGTAATAAAAACAAGGCCTTGCGTCTTGTATTAGATCTTTGTCACACACATTTTAGTTTACCTTGTTCTAATTTGATGCAGTTGTGTGGCTTTTCCAAGTGAAGACTGGGAGATTGCTGACTCTACATTGCAATTTTGGTATTTTCATATTCTTGCTAATATTTTATGGTGTTTTGCAATATTTTTGACACATCATATATGTCTTTAATATAGTGTGAATCCAAAGCTCTACTGCCTAGAAAGTCTAGCATCTGATGTAATGTAATGAATATTTTGATGCATGAGAAAATTTGATCATTATCTGTTTCCAAATCAAAATAGAAGAGTTCACTTTTGTGTAAGTTTATTATACAACTGAGTTTCTCATTTTGTATAGTGATACTTTTGGCCATATTTTTGTAGAAATATGGTATAGTTTGGGGGAGGATAGTTGGAATGAGCTTTAAGTTGGGTGGATGATTTGACTTCTACAATTGCGGTTTGTGTTTGGCTGTGGATCGCAATGTCATACATCATTGTTGGGACAAGTCTAATGGGCAGGGTCACGAGGAATATTAGGGAATTTAACTCCATAGTGATGTTGAACTGTTCGATTATTCAGGTGATGATGGATTCACAGGGTGGTTGCCGTCTTCTTGATAGATTCTTGGTCGCTAGGAAGTTGGGCAGTTGGTTTTCTTGTGGTTCGAAAATAATTTCCATTTTCTCTCATCTCTTGAATATAAGTTTAACGCTTAATCTCCTTCTTTCATGTTTCTTGATAAAAGTACAAAAACAAAATGTGCACTGTACGTGTTCTAGTGATTTTTCTCGTTTTTCTGTGAATTGTTTGGGACAAGGTTGTTACATCAACTACTATGTTTATTCCTGTATTACGTGTACCTTGTTGGTATATCTCTTTCTGGTGCTGTGAAGATTATAAGAATGTGAATTCTTGATTCTCTTCTCAGGTCTTCTCTTGCGAGTTATATTCTTGGCCTTGATGAGAACAATTCGGGAAATAGGAAACATGTGGAAGATGTATTTTTATCTATCTTTTCAGCACTGCTTGATGGGCTTCTATTACGTGCTCAGGTTCCTTTGCCTGTTTTGCTAGTCCTGAATACTCCATACATAATGTTGTCTTAAGTTGCCTGCTTATCCAATTACATGTTAGTTTATTTTCTTCCCTCTTTTACATGGACCAATAAAGACAATGCCTATGCATAATTGATGCGGAATTTGACTTAAACACTTGTATTATCTTTTCAGTATTTCAATAAGAAGTTGTATCTTTGTTAAAAAAAATTTGATGTGCAACTGTTGTGCTTTTTAAATGTAAATGTAGCCTGGTTAGTTCTGCTGTATTAGAATGTATCATTATGCACTTTCTTTGAACAGTATTATGATGAACGTTATGATGTTTATCTAAAATCCTTTTGGTCCAAATTTAATAAATTATAAATCAATAGCTTCTTGGTGTGTACAATCCAATTCTTTTGGAAATTATTCCATCACTAAACTAAATGCTAGTCTGAAATCTTTTTGTTAGTTTGACAATGCTTTCCTTGGAGGGTTTTTTCTGTTTAGTTTAATGAGAGAAATTAATATTTGGAAAATTTAAAGGCTGTGTCAATGTTAGTTTGTAGCTGGGAAGGTCTTTTCTATTATTTGTTTGTTGCAGAAAGTTTGCAACTTGTAACTTTTCAAATCTCATGGAAAGTTTTTGTTTCTTAATTAAAAAATCTTTAAATAAAATAGATCTTCAAATATTTACTGATCTTTTTATATTTTTATATAAACAAATACATTTGGTTGAGACATCATGAATGGGAAGTGTGCTTGGAGACATTAATATGGAAGTTTGATTGAAGAGCATTTGATTGCACCATCAATAAGGTAGGTGTGCATGAAGAGCTTTTGGTTGGAAGGTGAATGGTTTTCTCGGCAATGGAGGTTTTTTATCTGGTTTTGGGGCATTTTCTTCAAATTTTTGATTTCTTCTTTGATTTTTATTTTTAGTAAGAAACGATACTTGTATTTAATAACAAGGATATACAAAAGTAGCAGATGAGGAACTAAAAGGAGAGCCATGGGTGAAAACGCTCTCTTCTCTCTCCTCCTTAAGCATTGGGTTTTCAAGGTATTCTCTATATCAAAGTTGGTCTTCCTCTCTGAGTACTTCTGTTTTTGAGTTTGCTTCAGTTTTTGACTCAAGTTTAAGATGATTTTTAGGATTCGTTTTAGTTTTAAGGTTCTTGAAAGTATGAAATTAATTTGAAGTGGAATTTGAAGGGTCTCTCTCAGATTCGTTTGTGAAGGAGCATGCTTTTATGATGATGTTTGCGAGGATAATGAAGGAGTTATTTTTTATAACTTTTCAGATGCATGTGTTTTAATTAATAAGCATACGCATGAAGTTGATTTTCATGCGAAACAATTGGGAGTGAGTCTTTATTAAGGGTCAAGTTCTGTTTCAACAATATAGAAAGTTTGGAATGAAAGTGAACAGTTTCTTATGACAAAAAGGATTTCTCTTTAAATGGAGATGGTTGTAATAAAGTTCATGAAGTTTTGTTGTAAAAGGATAATAAATGGCACGAAACTTACCTTTGACTGGTTTAGAGTAAGTAATTTCCTCCTGGACTCAACTCTTAAAAGGTAAGTATGCTCTATTCTGTCTCCTCTCTTTCCCTCCCTCTCCGTTTTCCTCCTAGGTGAATCATTTCAACGAGGTGAGAGATTGTTCTTGGATTGACCATTTAAGGATTAGTATGGTTTTTATCATGTGAATCAGTCGTTTTTTGAAGAATGGAAGTTAGTACCTAATGTATTGCTATTGATGGTAAATTCGTATGCATTTGGGTTGAGAATGGTTTGTTCATGTTGGAGGATGTTTCTAGGAAAGCACTGGTTCCCCTTCACCCCTCTCAATTCTTGTAGTTTGAAAATCACATGGTTGAGGTAAATCAAAAAGTGGTTCATGCTCAGTTTTATTATCAGATTGTGATGCTCTTGGTACGTGTCGTGCAAAAATTCAAAATCAACAATTCTTGGTACTTGGTTCTTGGAGTGGGTGATCTGGCAAAGTACGGGAGGAAGAAAGAGTGCTGTAATTCCAGTTGGACCTGTGATGGAGAATTGGAAGAATTTTGGATTATGTCGAAGAACTTTTTGGTGAGAACGACAGAAGACCAAGTTCTGAAACTTGTGAAAAACATATGAACTGAGGAGGAACGATGTTAAAGAAAAAAATAAAGGGGACAATTGTTTTGCTCTCCATAGAGGCAAGCTTCCATGTGTAGAACTAAACAAAGGAAAGCTAAACAGTGGAAAGCAAAAAGGGAGGTTGAAATCTCAGATTTTCAGCAAAGAAGAACAGAGGAAGCCACGATCTTATGCTGAGGTAGCTCTTGGTGTTCCATCAGGAGAAGGGAGTTTGCCTGAAGGATTACAGATGGGGTGAATGTCTTCCAAACCCAAAACTTCGAGAAATTAGTGGGTCAGGAGGAATGTGAAGTCCTAAAAGTTTGTTTGAGATATGACCAGGGTAATTACAAGAATTTGTGCTCATGATGACCGGAAGGAAACCTCCTCAGCAGTTCAACATCACTTTTCGATGGGATTCATGATTAATCCTTTCATGGCAGACAAAGGAGTAATAGGTTTGAAGATGGAAAATTGTTGAGTAGGAAAGAGCTGTCAGGATTATCGAAGAATATAGAGAAGTTTCTAAAACTTGAATTGTGGAATTCGGAGAAACATAACAGGAAAAATATGGTGTTTGGGTAGGGAGGATTAATTAAAATTCTTGACCTACTTTTTATGTTCTGGAGAAGGGGAACTTTTGAGGCCATTGTAGAGGGTTGGTGAGTTTATCATCTAAAACTCAAAATCTCATTGATTGCAAGGAAGCTTTTATTCGAGTGAAAAAGAATTGCAGTGGGTTTTTGCCAGCCTCTATAGAAATTAGCGATGCAAAGTTGGGAGTCTTTCAAGTCAGAATCATTGGCATTAACAGATCGAACTCAAGATTCATTCGGACTTACTTTACCAGCCTCGATCAGATGAGTCTTGAGAACCCTTTGGACATTGAACGTTTCTGTGAATAATGGAAGTCGAAAGGTTAGCAGTTAACATCCCCCCTTCTTATAGTTATGCAGAAGCACCATTAAATGGTGTAGGTAATGAGAAAATACAGGAAGTTAGGGAAGAGGAAAGTCTACAAATAAATAAGCTGGAAAAGTTATTGCGGCACCTACGGATTACTTGTTTAATACATCGATAGGATTGAGAGGAGAAGACAATCAGGAGAAGCAAACTAAGGAAGTTATTGAAGAAAGAGAGATTGCAGACCCTTCGATTCATACGGATTTAAATTCCCTATTAAAGAGGAATTGACAGGCTGTTTAACCTCGAAAAGAATGAAAGAAGAACAATCCAAGAAGCTCAGTCTATGGGACAAGGAAACAATGCTTTTGGGGACCGTATAGATTTTGAACCAAGAAGATTTCAAGCTTCCAAACTATCAAAACTAAACCTAGTCGCAACCTTGTTTTAATCTTACTAGACCTCAACCAACCATTTGAAGTGGCTGTAGATGCATTAGGAATTGGCGTAGGAGCTGTCTTTTCTCAATATAACCACCCTATCAAATATTTTAGTAATAGGATTTGAAGCTCTTCTTTATTTTTCATGTTTTTTACGGTTCTTGATCTTTTCAATGTTCTCTCCTTTTTGGATTCTTGTTTTCCTTTTCCTTTGTTTTGGTTCTTTTCTCTGCCTCTAGGAGATTATATCCTTTGAACATTTTGTTTTTTTTTTATTAATCAATGAGAAGGTGTATCTTGTTCAAAAAACTATTCACTTAAATTCTTAAACACACAAAAATCAATTAGTCACATGCATGCTAGCTGGTTATCTTTATTACAAAGTTTTGACTTTGTCATCAAGCATATGACTGGGACAACCAATCAGGATGTAGATGCTCTAAGCCAAAAAGGAAGCTTTTTAACATTACTTAAAGGAGAAGTGATAACTTTTGATCATTTACTTGATGCTTACTTTTGTTTACTGACTCTGATTTTCAAGATATAAGGTTTAAATGCACTAACAGTATTAATGCAGTGAAATTTCTTTCTGCCAACCAAAATTAAAATGACAAAACAATAAACTCAATGTGCTGCATAAGAGCAATGGAAATAAAGATGTTTGAGGCTTTCGCCACTGGTAGCTCAGAGAACGCAAGAAGATGGAAGAGAAGCTGAGGAAGATATTTTCTTTTGAAGAACTTCAGTTGTGTTTAGCTTTCCTTGAAAAAGAATGCAAGAAAAAATATTGACTTTCCTTGAACACTTTGATTTCCATAGGGCAGAAAAAGAGATCTTTAGGCAACAGTGAGGACTTCAACCTACATAAGGTAAAAAAAGACCCTTCAAATCTCTCCAAAAAAGATGCTACCAAAAAAGACCCTTCAGAATCTCAAACCATTGATGATTCCGAAGAAGACTCTTCAAATTCTTAAGCCAAAAATGGTGATGCAAGTTCAAGTATGATTGAGAAAAAACTCCATGAAACCCAAATCAACTAGCCGAAAAAAGAGAAAACCAAAAGCAACCAACCATCACTGAATAGGGTAGACTTTAATTAAGGGAAACAGATTTTTTGGTTGGTTCCGCATTGCAGTAGATTTGAGGTTTGAGATTTTTTAGTATTTTTGTCTTTTCTTGGTGGAGGTAGGTTTCAAATTCATTACTTCTTCATTCTGTGGTGGTCAATTTGTGTTAAGCGGTTGTTTTGGTATCCTCCTCTAGATAGTCTTTTCCTCCTCTGTGGATAGTCATATTGGTTTGGCAGGCCTTGTTGAAAAAGTTTTTTCAGCATCCATTCTTTTAGCTTTCTGATATTTCTTTGATCTTGTCTATTACCTTGTATTTCGGTTCCTTTGTTCGGTCGTTTTCTTCTTTTTTCGCTTCCTTTGGGAGCTTGTATTCAAAGTAGGCTGAAGAGAAAAAAAAAACCATGTTAAACCTGATTAATCATTGACCTTAATGAACCTAAAAGTTTAAGCTGATGGGTTAAAGTGAATTTAACCATTTTCTAGGATATATAACAAATCTCGAGGGCAATCGTTTCAGATCGTGATGTTGAATTCCTTAGTCATTTTTGAAAAATTTTATGGGTATAATTTGACACCATTCTCAAATTTAGCACCTCAAGTCATTGCTAAACAAATGGTCTGAAGTAAGTAACCAACAGAACTTTGGGAAATGTAATTCGTTGCCTTAGTGAAGACCACCTAAAACAATTCGTTGCTCTTGCCCAAGCTGAGAATTTTGATCATATGAAGAATAAATCCACAAGGAAGTCCCCATTTAAAATTGTTTACACTAAATTACCTCGCCTAACAATTGATCTCACGAATATACCCTCTTCTGTTGATTTTAGTGTCGTGGTGGAACAAATGACAACTAAGAATAACTGAGCTTCACAAGAAGGATGCAAATGCTAAATGCTGAGATAGAGAGTTCAATGAAGAAGACCTTGTCATGATACACCTAAGAAAAAACAGATTTACTTGCAACAAATTGAAGAAGAGGAAACTTGGCCCCTTTCAAATCTTGGAAAAACATGGCCATAACGCTTACAAAATCCAACTTCCTTCAGACTTCCCCATCCAGCACATCTTCAATGTGACCAACATTTGTGCTTTTGAGGCTCCTGATAGATTTATCTTGGCCGGTTGACTTGAGGATGAGTTCCTTTTGTAGATGGAGGGAAATTGGTGTAACTACCTACCATTAGCTCTATAAGTTCGTTATTGATACAGACCGGTTGGTAGGGGAGGATCAGAATGCTCAGAGAGTTGATGATAGCGAACAAGAGTTAGAAGTTGACGAGGGGGCCTATTTTCCTTTTACCAGAAAAATGGTGGTAGCTCTTAGGATGTTTAATATGTGCCTCAGGCCCATCTCTTCGAAAGAAAGGAAGAAGAAGCTAGGCAGATGATGGCCCATATAATTGGGAAAAAGGAGGTAAAGGAGGAAGACTCAGAAATTAAAAGATTAGAAGAGGGCCTAGAGGTTGTATAATGAAGCTTCTCTCTTGGAACGTCCGAGGTTTGGGAGCTCGTTCAAAAAGAGTGCTCATTAAGGATCTCATCTCTAAGGTGGACCATTTATTGATGCTTCAGGAGACTAAGTTGACTACTAATAGAAAGGTTGTTAAGACTGTGTGGAGTTCGTGTAGAATCGGTTGGGTGGTTTTAGATGCCGAAGGTTCCTCGGGAGGCATCCTTTTGGAACAAGGATGTTATAGTGGTAGAAGACTCCTTTTTAGGGAGTCTCACGGTCACCCTGTGTATCAGATTTTTAAATGGTTTCAATGGTTGGGTCACGGGTGTGTATGGCCCTTCTTCGGCATAGTCTATGGCAAGAGTTAGTTGATTTGGCTGGCCTTTGCTCGGGAGACTGTGTATTGGTGCGGACTTTAACGTGGTCGGATCTCCCTTGGAGAAATCTATAGGTGGAAGAGTCACCCGGAGTATGAGGACGTTCAACGATGTAATAGAGACTATGGAGGTTGAAGATATTCCTTTGAAAAACGGCTCCTTTACTTGGTCGAATCTTAGGGAAATCCCAGTCAGCACTTGCATAAATAGATTCTTTTTGTCATCCAGTTGGCTGAATTTTTTCATACAGGTAACTCTATACAGACAATCTAGAACTACCTCGAATAATTTTCCCCTTCAACTGAACCTTGGTAATCAGAAATGGGGTCCTACTCCATTCAAGTTTGAAAATGTTTGGTTGGAACATCCATCTTTTCTTCGGATGGTGGAGTCGTGGTGGGGAGATCAGTTCCTTTCGGGATGCCCGACTTTGTGTTTATGGAGAAGCTTAAAGGCCATAAAAAGCAGCTCATTTTATCGAACTGAGAAACTTTCGGACAGATTGAAAATACTAAAAGGGACATTGTAGCTAAATTAGATGCCATAGATAGAGAATAGGAGCTCAGAAACCTTTCGGATGAGTCGGTGGGTTTTAGAGCGTCCCTCAAGGCAGATCTTTTGGATATATTGCTCAAAGAGCAAAGGATGTGGTCCCAAAAATGCAAATTGAGATGGCTAAAGGAGGGAGATGAACATTCGAATATCTTCCACAAATGGGCCTCGACAAGGAGAAAAGCCATTATCTGATCTTTGTGGACAGAAACGGTAACGAGTTGCATTCTGATAATGAGATTGAAAATGAAGTGGTTGATTTTTTTCGCCATTTCTATGTGGAGTCAGAAGGTAGTAGGTTTATTATGGAGGGGCTGAATTGGTACCCTCTTCAGAATGTGTGGGCTGAAAGTTTGGAAGCTCCTTTCTGTGAGAAGGAAATCTGGAAAGCTATTAGCAGTTTGGGCAACTTGAAATCCTTAGGGCCAAACGGCATGTCGGTTGAATTCTATAAAAAAACTTGGAACATTCTGAAAACAAATCTAGTAAGAGTGTTCCGAGAGTTTTTGGAGAACGTGATAGTCAATAAATGCACCAACGAGACCTACGTTTGTCTAATTCCAAAGAAGAAGCCGGCCAACAAGGTTGGCGAATTTCGTCCGATTAGTCTGGTTACCTCGCTATATAAAATCATAGCCAAAGTGTTGGCCAGAAGGCTTAAGAAGGTTCTTCACCTTATTATCGACGATGCCTAGTTTACTTTTGTTGAGGGATCCTTGATGCTATGTTAGCGGTGGCAGAAGCTGTTGGGGAGTGTAATGCCTCTAAGAAGGAGGGTTAGTTGGTAAAAATTGATTATGAGCTTATGACATGATTAACTGGGATTTCTTAGATGCGGTGTTCGAAAAAAAGGGCTTCGGCAGTAGATGGCGAATGTGGATCTGAGGCTGTTTGTCTTCCGCAAATTTTTCCATTCTTATCAACGGCCGGCCAAAGGGGGAAATTAATGCCAAAAGAGGTCTAAGGCAGTGAGATCCCCTCTCTCCTTTCCTTTTTACCTTAATTGGATATTCTTTCAGCCGCCTTGTAAATCTTTTCTGTGAAAAAGGATGATTCATGGCTTCGAAATAAGCAGAGGGAAGGAGTTGGTTTCACATTTACAGTATGCAGATGACACTATTGTCTTTTGTTTGGGTTTCAAAGGTAATTTGGCAAGATGGTGGAAGATCATCTCTTTGTTTATAAAGGGATCTGGACTGAAAATTAATTTAGCCAAAACCTCTCTTATTGGGCTGAATATTCCTGAGCAGAGAGTAGCCTCGAAAGTTGCTCTGTTTGGGCGCAGAGTTGAGAGCCTTCCCTTTGTTTATCTGGGGCTCCCCCTCGGTGGGAATCATCAGGTGATAGCTTTTTGGAGACCTTTGGTGGAAAAGTTTAGAATCAAGACGTATAAATGGTAGAAGCTCGTACTTTCAAAAGGTGGTAGATTGACTTTGGCTCAATTGGGCCTGAGCAGTTTACCTACATTTTACTTTTCTCTTCTTAAAGCTCCATCGAGTACTACTTTAGAGTTGGACAAGATAGTCAAAGATTTCTTTGGGGGGATCTTCTCATCCCTGTCAGAATCTTGTCAATTGGGATCAGACCTCTTTACCCGTGAAGTGGTGGCTGGGGTTTCAGCGCTTTTAAACAACGAAATAAAGCCTCGTTGATTAAATGGTTGTGGAGGTTTATGAACGAGAATGAGGCCATCTGGAGGAGGGTGATTGCTAGTATCTACGGGGTGGACACAAGGGGGTGGTTGTCTCTTGATCCCAAGGGAAGAGCTAGGGGAGGACTGTGGCACAATATTGAAAAGCTAAGTACTTTCTTTCAGAAATTTTTGTAGTTCAAATCCGCCAAAGGGGATCATATCCGGTTCTGGTTGGATTGGTGGACCGGAGATCTCCCTTTGGTACAGGCTTTTCCAGATCTTTACGCGGTCTCTTCGAAACAACATGCAACCTTAGAAGAGTGCTGGAGTTTAGATCAGAACGGCTTGGACTTGGGCTTTAGAAGAGGCCTTTTCGACAGGGAGCTAGCTTCATGGGATAATCTTGTCCAGATTTTGGACCCTGTGATGTTAGGAGAGGAGTTGGATAGTGTGGTCTGGACTTTGGAGAAGGATGGGCGCTTTTCTACTAATCCCAAAATCCCGAGTACTTTGATTGAGGGAATTTGGAAGAGTACTGCCCCTAAGAAAGTTAAGGTGTTTCTTTGGTCTCTTGCCAACAGAGTTTTGAACACTCATGACCGGCTTCAAAGAAGATGCTCAGGGTGGTTTCTCTCACCATCTATTTGTTGTCTTTGTTTGGTCAACAGAGAAATGGTGGATCATATTTTTCTGAATTGCCATTTTGCTGTAAGGGGGTGGCAGAAACTGTTAGATTATTTCTCCATATCCACGTGTTTTCCTAGAAGAATTGAAGATTGGCTGCTTGAGTGTCTTCATGGGTGGAGCCTCAAAGGCAAACGTGAAGAGTCATGGGGTTGTGCTTTCAGAGCCTTGCTTTGGCAGTTGTGGCTAGAAAGGAATAGTCGCTCCTTTGAGGATAAGGCAAATTCGTTTGATTCTTTTTGTAATAGTGTGCATATTACAACCTCTTGGTGGTGCTATAGGAACAAAAAATTCTTTTGTAATTACAGCCTCTCTCAAATCATTCAAGATTGGAGAGCTCTCCTATATTAGTATTTTGGAGAGGGACTCCTTGTCCCTTGTCCTTAGGCTGTTCTTTTGTTGTTCCTTTAAATGAATTGTTTGTCTCTTATGCAAAAAAAGAAAAAAAACGTTCGTTGGTTAAGGGTTGAAGTTAGTTAGTTAGCTGTTGTAACTATGCCTAATGGCTAGTTAGACTCTCGGCTGTAGCACCTCTTCTACAAAAAGGGCAGTGTACGCCCCCATGGGTTTTTAATCTTCAATAATATAATTTCTCTCCTATGTTGGTTGCGCCATTTTTGTTTAGATTTTAATCTCTCGGTTTGTGTTTTTTTATGTGGGTTTTGATGTTGTAAATTCACACATTATTTGTTAGGTCCCTCTTAGAACACTATAGCTTTTTGCTAAATTTTTTACCCCTCTTTCCTCATTATAATTATTGTGTGATATTAACGCAAAGTATCTTCTTCTCTGTGATTGATAGGTGGTTGAATCTGCTTTCAATGAGGAAAGAGGAATGCTAGATCTACCTGATGGTCTTATCCATTTTAGAATGAATATCGTTGAGCTTCTGGTGGATATTTGTCAAATTTTAAGGTCTTCGAGATTTATGGAAAAGGTCTGTTGGTTTAAGGCTGTGTTTTATCAATGGTAAAAGTGTGAAGTATCTTTGGTTTGGGCACTGTGATCATAGATATTATATTCTATACAGTTTGGCATTTCTTAAAATTTCTTTTTAAAAATTGAATTTAAAATTTTGGTACTTGGAGTTGATAAGAAATGATAGAAGAATGATGAGTGCAAAAAAGAGATACTTGAAGCGTATGGTTGTGTTGGAGAAATTTGATTTTGAATTTTTCCCGATGTGAAATCATTCATTTGGTTTATATTTGCTTTATTTACCTTTGTTTTCTTTTTAAACAAGAAATGGACTTCTCATTGATATAACGAAAAGATACTCAAATGAAAGAACCCCAAAAAACGAGCAAAGTTGGTGAAGACTCGAATAGAGAATAATCAAATATTATTCATCAACCGAAAAGCTAATACAAAGCCCTATTTATGGAGGGCGGCTGCAAACTGTTTATGCTAATTGAGAACTAACAGCTGGTGTCTATTACTAACAGAAGACTAATGGTCTTTTTAAACATGACCGTTAGCTAGCCAAACAGCAGCTATATGAACTAATTTAAAACTATTCGAACTACTTTTCTTATACTAAAGTAGTTGGTTACATAAAAAATAAATGTAAAATAATGGAAATCAAAATTCTTTATTTTTTTGGGTTATAAGACAATGTCATTATTATTATTTTTTGGGTTATAAAACAATGCCATTTAAAGAAACAAACCCCAAAAATGAGTGTAATAAAGCGAAACAAACCGAACCTTATTTTTTTGGTTGTAAATTTATCCAATCCACACGAGTCTAGCTATATGATAGATCATACTAAATCCAACCGTAAAATATTTGAGTCGGAGGTTAAAACATTAAATTAGGATTAGTATTTCCATGTCAATTTTTATACGTTGAAAGATTATGCTCCTAAGGACCGAAAGAGTTTATTTTCCAGAAGTTGTCGGAGAGTGTAAAATATGCAAAGAATTATGTAAAATGACATTTTTAATTGATGATAAGTTTGTCTGCGGGATATCTCATCTCCCCCATTTGGTATGAGCTTTCTTGTTAATACATTTTCTCAAGTTTCCTATCAAAAAAAGAAAACAAAGAGGATTTGCTAAGAGTTTTCCGGGGAGTTTTACCATTACTTTCAGAATGTGCTCTTAATGAAGAATTGCAAATGCTCTTCAATGTAGACAAAAGAGTCACTTCTTCACAATGAAAGTAATGGTGAAAAGACATTACCTTCAGAGCAATCAAACATTCCTCCATATTTTGAAGGAGTGGGCATTTCTCTTGTACCATTTAATGGGGTAGATTGAACTCAAGGGGCTGGGAGATCTTAGTTAAAGTGTTGTCATAGAAGAAGTTCCTTCAGCAAATTTGGTCAGAATTTTTCGGTTTCTTCTAAGTCAGATTATTTTTGTATCTTTTGAAGAGGTGGATAAGGTTTTTGTAAATGAAGTGTTAGGCAGCAGGAGTAATTTTGAAATTGAAAGGTCATTCTCAATAATAAGCAGCAGGGGATGATTGATTTTCCCATGGGATCCAGCAGTTGAAGTTGTCTTTTGAAGATGGATGGTCACAGGTGCTTGAATCTTCCATTTGTCTCAATATTAGTAGGTGTCTTTCAAAGTTGAAAGGTCACAGATTTTTTAATGCTCTGCCTCGGTATTCAAGATTTGGTGATTTAAAGACAGCGGGATTTGATTTTATTTGTCTTCTCAGCTTCCTTCTTTGAACTTCAAAAGTTATTTAAAAATCAAGCTCAAAGGACACTTGGGTTCTAGGGAAAGGCCGCAGACTTTTTCAAACAATGTGGCATTTTCAAAAAGCCATAGGGGAAGGCTTTATTTCACATTGGGAAGTAGCATGGGTATGAGGATTTCATTTACACTTGGCTGTATTTTTGGTTAATGAAGAGTTCTTGCCTTCAGTTCACCTTCGAAAGCAGCATGGGCTTGAGGCTTTTATTTCCACTTGGCTAGATTTTTGGATACCAAGGATATCTCGCCTTTAATGCACTTTGGAAAGGGCATAATCCTTAATATTCAATTGGTTTAGTCTTTAATTTTCCCTTGGAAGACAGCGATTAATGTAGCTTTCCATACCCTTTTCGGTTGGTTTGGTTTTTCAAGGAGGTTTTTCTGTCTTTCCATATTTCTATTAGCTGAATTCTGGTTTTCCTAGAATCATTTAATGCTGCAGCCATCAATTTCAAATCTGAAAGGGTTTTGGTCCCCATGCAAAATTTTTGGTCCTGAAATCTTTGAGCAAGCTTTGGTTGATTCTTGTATTCTTTTTTAGCGTGATTGGAAAGTTTTAAGATTTGTGAAAAGGAGACAACTACGTGGAAATGATTCAGGTGGTTTTTGATGAACTCACTGATATGGTTGAGCTCTTTAGCTATTTTAAACGCTAAAAGTTTGATAGAATTAGATAATCTCTATTCCATTCACTAAAGATTATGTTGGATTTATCAATATTTGAGTGTAAATATTAGTTGTCTATATTTTGTCTTTATGGTATTTATTTATCTCCTTATTTGTAGTGGGTACTTCTCCTGTATAATTAGACCTAAGTTACATATATGAATATAATAGAATATCTTTCTTCACTTGAATTAAGATGGTATTAGAGCTCTAGGAAGAAAAAACCTTAATTCTCAAAAAAGAAAATAACAATAGCCATCATCAGGCATCAAAACTTCCTACCTCCGACGATCTCCTCACGACAACCTAGCTGTTGTCGTCAACCATCTTCACCGTCCTCGCGATCAATCTGCAGGTCTCATCTTTGTAGATTCAAGCCGCACCGTCTTCACAAGTCTCGCCTTTGAAAATCTGCTCTGTCTTCGCAGGTGGTCCCTGCCACCTTCTTAGATTCGCGCCATCACACTCCTGCTCGTTGTCGTCGATCATCCCCATCTTCACAAATTGTAGATTGTTCGTGTTTGCCAACCTTTTTTGTGTTCTCTCTTCATCGATTGCCATTCATCTTAGCCGTGAGGAGTAGTCTTCATTTACTGAGTCGTCGTTTCGCTTCGTCGTCTAGACTCTAGGTGTTTCATCCTCAGTGTTGTCGCCACCATCGTTGCCGCCGTCGCCCTATTACTGTTGTCACTTCTGTTTAGATTCAAATTTTTATGTTTTTTGAACCCTAGCCGATTCGGTTCATGATTTGGTTCGGTTCAGTATAGTGTTTTGTTTGGTCTGTCTGTTCGGGTTGGTTGCTTCACGGCCAATGGTTTAGTACGATTTGGTCTGCTTCTGATTTTGTTTGTCTCTGCTGGTTAACAGGTTATCTCTTTTCTAATTTCAGTTTGTGGCTTGATTTGGTTTGGTTAATTACTAGCCACTTCTGTTCTTTTGTCAGCCTTTGTTCAGGATAGTTCATTTATTTGAAATGGTCCAAATTTTGACTAACGATAAGAGGGGAATGGTCAATGACAGTAGTGGTGACTCAAGTATAGAGCAAATTCATGAAACTCTTGAAATTACTATCCAGCCATTTATCTTCCAATAATTCATGTGTATCGTTGACACAAAAGATATTTATTCTAAGGCTTTCTCTTGTAGTAACTCATCTTCGTGGATTATAGATTTTGAAGCTTTTGATCATATGACAAGTTCACCATAAAACTGACGAAGACTTTCTCTAGAGCCTGTCCTCCATATTCCAAAATTGGCCTGTAATCTTTTATTTGTCAACAAACTTTCTAAAGATTCTAAGTATTGTGTTACTTAGGGAAGAAAAAAGGTAAGTATGCTCTGTTCTCTCTCCTCTCTCCTCTCCCCCGTCCTCCTCCTTTCCAGTTCGTCTCTCCTTTGGTAAAGCCTCGACCTCAATTTCTTCTTAGTAGTTTCGTTATACTTCGGTCATTTAGAATGGAAGTAAGCAGTTGTTGTATTGACGGGTCATTTTTCTGCATTTGGTTCGAAAGTGATACATTCATGTTGGAAGATGTGAAGCGAAATTTTATTATGTCTCTACCTTCATTTCAATTTCTCTGGTTCGAAAATCACATGGCAGAGGTCACTCGACAATCGATTCTTGCCTCTCTATTCTTTCAACTAAGAGATGACCTAGGACAATGTCGAATACAAAAATTCCATTCAAAGGGTCTATGGTTTTTGAAATGGGTGTTATGGCCTTCCACAGGTGGTTGAAAGAGCATAGTCATACCTGCCGGAGATATGAGGGATGGATGGAACACATTTTGGAAAATTATGAAAGCGTTCTCAGTTTGTATAGCATAGGCTGAGGCAATGAAGATGGTTAGGAACATCTGTCCTTCTTGTGTTATGAATGCAAAAGTCGATGAAAATTCGAGTCCTCAGGGCTAGAGGAATGAACCTTCAATTCAAAAGTTACTTGCAAGAATAGAAAAATTTTATGCTGAGGTGGTGGTCGGAAAAGGAGAAGTAGCACATTCGTGGCCATCACGCGACGTTCAGAGGATCGTAGAAAACTCAAAGAGGTCTTCAGACAAAGTCTAAAGTTTTTGGGTTAAAAAAGAGACCGAGGTGCTGGAACTGGACTGGAACAGTTGATGGTGGTCTCTAAAGGTTGTGCACATGATGATTGGATTGAAATCGCGAGGTCCCTAAAAGAAAGATAGACTATGTGATTAATCGTATCATGGTCGATAAAGGTATATTGAAATTCTTAGGAGATTCGGTTCTTAAACCCAGTGAGTTGACTGGAAAATGGAGGAAGATTGGAAAGTTTCACTTAAAACTGGGAAGATGGAGTCCTCGTTGGCATAACAAGAGGGAGTTCAGTTAGGGAAACAGAGGATCGTTAACCATTCAGGACTTACCTTTTTACTATTGGACTCGTTCAACATATGAAGCCATTGGAAAACAATGCGGTGGATTGTTGGACATTTCTACAGATACTCTAAATTTATTAAATGCCTCTGAAGGCTTCATTAAAGTTAAACGCAATTCTT
Source organism: Momordica charantia (assembly GCF_001995035.1). Next base: position 902,989 of record NW_019104537.1, on the reverse strand, counting down.
GCGGCTTAATTCCGACTTCAATGACTATTAATGATGAGAAATATGGATCATTTGAAATCATGATTGCTACTTGTCGTCCTTTACATCCAGTTGTTTCAGATGGATTGAGCACGGATGCAGAAACAATGTCAAACCCATTAGACATTGAACGGATGAAAGTGATTTTGGAAGATGAACAGTCAATTTTTTTTGAAATTGGCAAGGAAGTAGAAGGGTCGCAGGCGTTGTGTTTATTAAGGAATTGAGGGTGTGAGAATCCCTTATCTAGCACAGAATCTAATCAGATATTCTAAGGAGGTTGAAGTTTTCGAAGAGAGAATAGAGAATGATGAGTTGGCAATTGAAGATTCGATTGGGGAAAATTTAAATCCCCTCGGGAATCAGAGGATTGTAGAAGAGACAGTGATAGTCCCAAGTCAGATTGGAAAGATTGATGGGTCTTTAAATCATACGGAAGGCATTTCAACTCCAAATCAATTGGAAGACGTTTCAATTCCAATGGCAATAAGTATTCCTAATGGACGAGTGGCCCTGCTCCCATATTATTATTCTAGGAATAAGGTGAAACATTTGGCAATTAATGAGTTGGAATAAATGGTTGTCGTCAACCAAGAGTCGACAAATGTGCTGGAAGAATTTAATGAAGAAAGAGAAAATCCCTCTCAACGCAATGATTCGGCTAATCCAATGCTCTCGAAAAGTTGTTTTCCACCTTCACTTTCACATGGGACTATCAATTCTACCAAAATATCAGTCCAGTCGCCCCCTCCTCGGGATTCATTTACAGAAGATACAGACTTTGAGATAAGAGTCAGTAGCCCAGATTATTCTCCAAACCCTAATTCCATCAAATTGCCAGAGGTTATTCCACTAAAGCCGGATGAAGAGACTTGCGAGCATTCCATAGAGGAAGCTATTCATACTCTATTTGGCGAAGCAGAGGATCAAGTAGAGCCAGAGGTTATTCCACCTTTTTTCAAAGAAGCGAGCATTAATCTAGTCCAAATCACAAAATCACAATGAAAGTGATTTTGTGGAATGTCAGAGGATTGAGTAATGACGAGTCAAGACTGAAAATCATGAATTTTATCCAGAACCATTGTCCAGATGTGGTGTGTCTTCAAGAAACAAAGGTTCAACACATCGAGCAACAACTGATTAAACCCCTTTGGAGTTCTAAAGATATTGGTTGGACAACAGTGGACTCTTAGGGAAATCAGGAGGCATGCTTATTATGTGGGATGAAGGCCGCATGTGTAAAGGATGTCATTAAAGGGGGGTATTCCTTATCAATTCTCATTTCTTTTTCGGGTATCGATAATATATGGCTAACCACTGTCTATGGTCCAACGGACTACAAGGAAAGAAGATTTTTCTTTCAAGAGCTCAGGGACTTCTCATCGTTGTGCGAAAAATGTTGGTGCATTGGTGATGATTTCAATATAATTAGATGGCCTTCGGAAAGATCCTCGTGTGTCCGAGCATGAAAAGCTTTTTAAGAAGTTTAATGAACTGATTAGCGAAATGGAAGTGATTTAAATTTACCTGTCCAATGGCGAATTTACTTGGTCCAAGCCAAGTCTTGAATCTACTCATTCCTTGCTTGACAGATTTCTAGTTTCAAGCGGATGGGAGGAGGTATTTTCAAACTCCAGGGTGTCGCAGGGAGGACTACTTCAGATCACTTCCCGATAATCTTGGAGGCGGAGGACTTTCAATGGGGTCCATATCCGTTCAGATTCTTCAATTCCTGGCTCAGGAATAAAGATTGTATTAGTCTAATTGAATCCAAACTTGCCAATGATCAATCCTACGGATGGGCTGACTATGCCTTAAATTCAAAGTTCTGCAACCTTAAATCCTTTCTAAGAGCGTGGCACATTCAAAATGAGAAGTTAAAGAAAGAGGCTGAAGTAATTACTTCATCAACTTTCTTCTCTTGATGTAAAGGAAGAAGAATGCAGGTTATCTACAGAAGAAATTGAGAATAGATGCAAATGCCAGAAAGAAGTACTCAGTTTATATGTGGAAAAAGAAATAAACATGTTAAAAAAAAATAGGATACATTGGCTAAAGGAAGGGGATGAAAATTCTAGCTTTTTTCACAAGTACCTTGTTGCCTGCAGAAGGAAGACCGTGATTTTGGAAATAATCAATGATCAAGACATTGCACTAATCATCAGAGGGACATTGAAGGAGAAATATTAAGCCTTTTTGAAAAGCTTTACACCGCAAACTCTGGTCTCCGATTCTCTCCTAGAGGGATTAATTGGCATCTGATTCCTTTATCAGAAAGACAGTGGTTGTAAAGAGAGTTCGAGGAAGCAGGAATTTGGGCAGCAGTGAATGATATGGGCAAAAACAAGGCTCCCGACCCTGGCGGCTTTACCATAGAATTTATAATCCGTTACTGGCAATTTTTGAAACCAGACTTCGTTCGTTTATTTAAGGAGTTCCACAGCAATGGTCATATTAACGCTTGTCTCAAGGAGAATTTTATATGCCTTTTTCCCAAAAAGGTTGCAGCATAAAAAATTCGAGATTTTAGACCTATAGTTATTTCTTCTTCAATTTACAAAGTGATGGCCAAAGTACTTGCAGAACGCCTTAAGAAAGTACTGCCCTGCTATGATCGAAGGAGGTTGCCATTGAGAATAAACCAGAGGATAGGTGGTCGAGGAGGATTAGGTATAGATGAAGATGTGTTGCTAGAGGGCACTTCCCTATATGAAAAGACAACATAATAGACAAGAAAGTCATTGTCTTCCTTTGGACGCTCTCCTTGACTATTACTCAAAGATGGTGAAAAAAAGAAGTGTCCGCAAAGAACGTAACATCAGGAGATACGAGATATCTATTGAGATCAGGACAATACCACTGATACCCTTTTTGAAAATAACCAAGGAAAATGCATTTCAAGGACTTGGGGTGTAATTTGGTGAGTTGGGCCCAAACGAAACATTTACAACTGAATATTGTAGGTTTGACAGAAAATGAAGGTTGGTTTGGGAGACTTGTTTCTTTGCTAATTTGTGGAGAATTTGGATTGAGAGGAATAGTAAAATTTTTAGGGGTGGAGAGGTCTTCGGAGGATCTTTGAGATCTTGTTAGATTTAGTATCTCTTTTTGGGTGTCGATTTCCAAGGTTTTTTGTAGTTACCAGCTAGGTATCATCATTTTGGATTGGACTCCCTTATTGTAGGGGGTCTCCCAATTAGTTGGGCTTGTTTTTTATGGTCCTTGTATATTTTTTCATTTTTTTCTCGATTAACGCTTGATTTCTCATAAAGAATAACCTGGTTACTTTTTTTTTTGATAAGAAACAAAGAGAATGCATTCAAATCAAAAGAGCCCAAAAAGGCGAGAACAACCTAAAGGCGGAGAGTAGAGAACCCTCCCCAAAGAGAACTATACTATCGCATTCTTCCAATCGTGTGAAATCCGGTGTCTCATATAAATAACCTACAAGGAAGATTTCCTGCTTTTATTTAATGAGCAAACAGAAGATGAGAAGTCAGATTTTTTAAAGCAAATAGCCATTCCTTCGATTTTTAAAGAAAGGGGATTACTCTTGTCCCGGTTGACAGTGTTCCCTGATTTTAAGTTCTTTTAAGTAGTTGTTTGGGTCCTCTGAGTTCTAAGTTGTTCGGAAAGCTGAAACGTTCTCTCTCTCTTACACCTTTTGCAGTTTTTGAAGCTTTGCAGTTGTAGTTTGGTTGGTTGGTTGATGAAGATTTCAAAGTTTCTTATTAGCTTGTGGGTTGGCATTATGGTGGCTTATTATTATTGGAGATGTTTTGAAGATAGCATTGAGGTTTCATTTTTGGTGTTTACTCCTTGATAAACTTTGGGGAATTGGCCTTTTCTCGATCTGTTTTTAGTGTTTTGGCTGGTTGCGACTTCGTTCTTGTGTCCCTAGCTTCTACATGAGTTTGATTTTCGCTTCTGGTTCTATGGAAGCATTGGAAGGTTTTATCCCTCAAGTGGTCATGGTTTTGAAGTTCTTTTGGTTTTTCAAACTTTGTAGCAATCAATTTTCTGAGTCTGCTTTAGAATGATTTTTATCTTGTCTGAGATTGTATTGCTCTTGCTGTGCTAATTCTTTGTTATTTTTCTCTTCTTCTCTCTCTTATTTTTCACCTCTTTGGGGGTTTGTATCTTGAACATTTTTCCTTTTCATATATCAATGAAAAGTTGTTTCTGGTTAAAAAAAAATATAAATTTGTGTATTAGATGTGTAATTTTTGTTTCGTTGGGTTATTCTAATCGGTTCTATGTAACTTGTGTTTACTTTTTCACGTCTTTCTCACTCCAATGGAGTTTGTATCTTTGAACATTTTATGTTCCTTTTCATTTATCAATGAAAAGTTCGTTTCTTGTTAAAAAAAGAATTTTGGTTTCGTTGGGTTGAAAATTCTCTTATGTCAAGGATTCATGAGTACCAGATGAGAGAGACTAGAGAGACGAGAGAGACAATGGAGAGAGTGCTTGCATTTCTGCGGCAGGGGGAACTTCAAAATATTTGTATTTCATGCCCCCTTCCCGTTCCCGTTCCCCACCCCCATCTTCTTTTGCATTTTTTTCTAATAAATATCTGTTATCTTAATTTTCTGTTGTACAATTTTTTTTGTAGCTTTTCTTCAGTGGTTGGACCAATGGTAATGTACCAATTCCTTGGAGGGAAGTGGAGGGCAAATTGTTTGCTCTGAATGTGGTGAGGCAACATGCTGTTTTGTTTTTGTCCTTATATGATAACATGCGACATATGAATTTTCCTTTTTTTTTTGTCCACTTGAGATCTGGAAGAAAACTAAAAGCATGATTATTGCTGCTGATTCCAATCTTTGGAAAAATTATCTTTAGTGTTTCTTTTTACCCATATATTGGAAAGTCAAACTTGGTTTCACAATCCTTATGATCTTCTCTTTGATGCTAAATATAGTTTTGTTGAAAACTTTCAACCTGTCTCATAATGAGGAAACCTAGATGGTCCCTAATGTACTAATAACATGCTGCTAATGTTTTAAAAGGCTAAAGACGTCTTGAGGATTATCCTCTCAAAGGGGCAAGGTATATGCCCCAATTTTAATAAAGATAATGATACAAATCATACCTATACGTTGTTAAGTGCATGAATGATAATCTTTATTGCTTCACGTTTTTCGCTTTCAAGTTGGTTTATCATTGATGGTTTCATGGGAAAACGTAAAAGTCTTCATCGCTTCTGCATTTTGGGTTTTCAAGGTGGATCATTATTGATGGATGAAAGGAGATGGAAGAGTCTCCATGCAGCCTCTTTACTTTAATTCTTCTTGGTAATATCAAAGTCCTTTGCATGCTTCCTCACGGTTTCCCATTGTCAGCATTTATGCTAGTCTTTATTGGTGGTTTCCGTGGGATTTGAGGAGTCCTTTTCTGCAGAAATTGTTTCTTATTGGTTGGATTTCATTTCGAGAAGTTGAAAGGTCTTTTTTTTGTTTGCTTTTCTTTTTTAAAGGGTTCCTTTGTTGGTTTATTCCATTTTAGGCGTTTTCTTTTCAGTTTGTTTTGAGTCCTCCTTGGCTTCATGGATCTTCCTTGCAAGTTTCTCAAGAAGACATCGTTTCTTCCCTCAAGTTCATCTCAAACTTATCTCTCTCTCATTTGGATGCTTATTTATCCTTTCTTAAGTCCGAGCTTGTCAATATTTGCAAAGAAAAGACTCTTTTTTTGAAGCTCACTCCATAATAAAGAGGAGATTCAAGCCGAGCGGGAAAGAGCTTGCTTAAGGTATTAGAAATCTTTGGGCCAAATATTCTCGGAAGTTTAAAGAGTTGTTTCCAGATGATAAAGTTGTCCTCGACGATGTTATTTTTGTTCAAGGTTCCTGAAGCTTCTTTTTGCGTTTCATTGCTTTTGGGAGGCTCTATTCGAAAGTTCATGTTTTGGTCTTTATGTCATATCTGTCAGTAATTTTGCCTCTTGGCTTTTTTATTTTTTCGCTCCCTTTGGGAGTTTGTATCTTTTGAACATTTTGTTCCTTTTCATTAAACAATGAGAAGTTCATATCTTGTGAAAAAAAAGAGGCTCCCTCTCCCATCTAGTTGACAGATAAAAGCATCTTAAGCCTTACTACTTTAGTTTATAAGGTGTAAGCAATAGCCCTTACTGAGTGTCTCAAGAAAGTTATGCCTTCCACCATCACTTTGAATCAAAGTTCCTTCCTTCAAATACTAGATCACATTCTCATTGCCAGTGAATTGGTAGAAATACAAGTGGCTAAAGAAGAGTGGTTGAATTTTGAAGCTTGACCTTGAAAAGGCCTTCAACATGGTGGATTGAGACTTCCTATAGATACAGAAAGGGTTTGGTTCAAGATAGATAAAGTGGATCAGGGGATGCGTTAGGGGAACCAAGTTGTGACCAAGGGGCAGAATTTCAGCCTCAAGAGGTTTAAGGCAAGGACATCCTCTTTCTCCCTTCCTTTTCCTTCCAGTGAGTGATATCTTCAGTAGTTTGTTGGAAAATGCTCATGCCAAAGGTCTTTTAGAAGGTTTCATTGTGGGGCAGCAGAAAGTCCACATTTCTCATCTTTAATTTGCAGACGATACGTTGCTGTTTTGTAAAGATGACGATAGTAAGTTGAACTCCTTACTTAATTCTATCGAAATTTTTGAATGGCTTTCAAGTTTGAAGGTGAATTGGCCAATGGGGACAAATCTTCTGTTTGCGGAATCAACATTGATCAATTAAGGAAACATTTTTTTGTGTCCTTGCATCTTGGTGGATCGTTTTGTTAGTAGTTAGCATGATCTTATTGTTGGCTTTTATTATCGTTCTTTGTAATGCTCCTTGTTGAGCCTCTTTTCCACTTTGGTTTGATCTCTTTTTCTTTCATTCCTTCGGAAGTTTGTATCCTTCAACTTTTTTTAATTTTTCTATATCAATGAAAAATTGTTTCTTATTGGAAAAAAAACATTGATCAATCAAGGACAAATCAGCTAGCCCATAGATTGAATTGCAAGGCGGTCTATCTTCCCTTTTCCTATTTAAATATGCCACTTGGAGGGAACCCAAAGACTTCCATTTTTTGGCAGCCCATCCAAGAGAAAATTTCAAAGAAGTTGGCAAGTTGGAGTCATTTTCAGCTCTCAAGATTGATCAATCTAGTGCATTGGGATGTGACTTCCCTTCGTTTATGTGATGGTGGATTGGGTTTTCGAGACTTTAAGCAGAAAAATCAAGCCCTTCTTGCAAAATGGGGTTTGCGACTTATGCAAGACTTATGCAAGAGGTTGATTCTTTGTGGCGTATTGTAATTGCAAGCATATATGGCATGGATGCTTTCAAATGGCATACTTTGGAGAGAGAGAATAGTTGTTCAATATGTCGTTGGACCAACATTTCTAAGCATTGGAGGAAGGTTCAACATCTCTCTATTTTCAAGGTGGGCAACCGTAGAAGAATTCATTTTTGGCTTGATCTGTGGAATGGTGATTTCGTTTTTAAAGATCGTTTTTTTCATCTCTTTGTGGTGGTAAAGCTTCCACTAAACTCTGTTTGTGAAAATTGGGATGCTCTTTCTTCTTCTTGGGTCATTGAAACCAGAAGAAGCCTTGAAGATTTTGAGGTCCAGGACTTCTTATCCATATTATCCATTTTGAATTCAGTATTTATTTAAGTGGATGTAGATAGATTCTCATGGGATCTTGAAGATCTAAAGGTATTCTCTGTAAAATCTCTATATTCGTTTGTTGGAAATGGGAATCCTTTGTCAAAGGTTTTGCCCTCGGGTCTTTGGAAATCCTCTTGTCCAAGAAAGGTCAGCATCCTATTGTGGATTCTTTCAAATGGGAATTTGAATACTTCTGTAACTATGCAAAAGAATCTTGCCAATTTCTCTCTTCAACCCTCTATCTATATGCTGTTTGTGCTTATCGAGGAAGGAGAATCAAGATCACATATACTTTCATTGCTCTTACGCCTTGAGTTGTTGGTGGTCTCTCTTCAAAGTTTTCAACTTATCTTGGGTCTGATGTCAAAAGTAACCTATAGCTGCCTTTTTATTGTTTCTTTCATCATCCGAAGGCCCAGTTTTTATGGGTTAATGTAGTCAAAGCCTTACTTTTAGAAATTTGGTTTAAAAAGAATCGTCGCATCTTCCGAGGAAAGAAGAAGGATTGTTTCGAGTGTTTTTAGCTTGCAAAATTCAAGGCGTCCTAATGGTGCCCTTTTTTCTGTCTTATTTTCGAGCTACTCTTCCATCATAATCTTCGGTTACTGGAAAGCCATTATTTCATCTTAGTTTTCTGCTCTTTACCTTAATTTATTTTGTTTCTCTTTCATTTCCTTTTGGAGTTCGTATCTTTAAATATTTTTGTTTTTTTTTTATTTATCAATGAAAATTGTTTCTTGTAAGAAAAAAAATAGACACTGGGAATGAGAATAATCACCAGTGTTTAGAGAAATTTTGCAGTGATTTAGATACCTGTTGTAATATATGGAATGGATAAACCGTTAGTACAAAATAGAAACAACCATATGAAGCTTTTTTCTTGTCTTATGATTAAAAGAAATATTTACACATTTCAGGTTGCTGAAGTAGTCCTACAGGAGGGTCAGAGTTTTGATTTCTCTGTTATCACGCAACTGGTGACGATCCTGTCTGCTAGACCTTCAAATGAGATTAAAGGCATAATGTGCCTTGTATGTTGGTCAATCTTACCCTTACAAAGCGTGAATAGTTTAGTTGATCTAGATCTACTGGAAGATTATGACCTCATTAATCAAGAAGGTCGACATTTTTTTTTTCATTTAGTCTAATCCTTTGTAATGTTTAAAAATTCCATTCCAGGTTTATAGATCCCTGGCAGAAGTTGTTGGGTCTTACTTTAGGTCAATATCTGCTTTCCACACCGATGCCAGACCCTTACTGTATGTACTCTCCTCTATTTCCTTTTATCCTTTTCAATTTGTGTGATTTGATTCTTGTTGATTGTTCATTTGTTATTGCATTTACTCTTTGTACTGCTTTTAAGTTTATAATTTCTGTTTAGAGTTAAGATTCAAGTGGTTCTTTCTAGTATCATCTTCACTATCTTTAAGAATGTCATAAAGCAGCGGCCATTTGTTAAGAATACATCCAATCCAGCAGAATACTTCTTTATCTAGATAATGATCTCGCAAATGGGTAACCATATACTTGATTATTGTTCTTCTTCCAAGAGTTTTTGTCATCAATATGGAAGAAGTGATAATTTGTGCTGCTTTGACTTGAAATCTCTTTGACCACTAGTTTAAGATGAAACTTGTAATAAGGTTCGTTCCTCCTTCCAATTCTCCTATCCTTTTAAGAGAATCCTTCAGCAACAATCAGGAAGATTTTTTCGCTACTTGGAGGAAGTTGGGATCACCCTCGTAGAAATCAATCATCGAAGCTAATTAATGTGAAAGGAGGTTCAATGGTGCCTAATCACAGCAAGGATCTGAAAATTGTTCCTTTGTCGGAAGCTTCCCTCGATGTTTTTGAGGTGCTAAAAGAAGAATTTCAAGAATTTTCATCTACCTCAAGGGGTTATCCATTCAACCAATGAAGACATTGTCAAAGAAGCTCTGGAAGATTATGTTTCAGATTATTCCGAAGATTAGGTAGTCAGTCTTAGTAGCATAGATTCTAATTTAGAAGCAGGAAGCGACTTTGGAAATTTTTCTTCTTTTCGGTCTTCCTTTTTTCCAGAATATTCTGTCGATATTGTGGACATTATTGAAGATCTTTCTCTTCTATTCAGCCCCTCAGATGTTTGATGGTTCGTTTGGGATTCTTTTTGCTTCTCTTTAGTAGGTGGTTGTTTTTAACTTTCAAGTCCTGATGAAATTTTTTAATCAACCCTCTGCTCATTCAGACTTTGGTTTTTAATTTTGCATTAGGTTTAGTGGTGTTGCTTTTTTTTTTTGGAACAAAGTATGAAAATTTTAATTGAGAAATGAAAATAAACAAGTGTTAAAATATACAAACTCCGAAAAAGGAGGGAAAGGAAAAACGAAAATACTAAAACAACAAAAGAAATAAGAAGGCATTCGATGAATCATAAATCCGTCCAGCTGTGTAGTTCTTGAAAATTAGTGAAATAGAGCACCAAAAGGAAGCTTTGAATGTGGAAAGTTCAAAACATTCCACCCAATCTTTGCTTTTGTTGTGGAAGAGTCTTTGATTCCTTTCAAACCAAAGTTCAGGAATAATAGCTTTGACTGTGTTTATCCAAATCCAACGGGCCTTCGGAGAAAGAAAAGGACCCTGAAGGAGATGCATTAGACTAGGTTTGGAACCTGCTGAGAAAACCCAATGCAAACTAAAATAAGAGAGGAGCTCCTGCCAACACTTCAGCGCATAAGAGCAATGAAGAAAAAGATGATCTTGACACTCGCTATGAGAGAGATATGATGCAAAAAGAAGGTTGAAGCCATTTGGAAAGCTTTTTTTGGAGAATATCCAAAGTGTTGAGATTCCCCTGCAAGAAATCTATATAAACACACTGACCTTCTTTGGAGAATTAGAAGACCAAATTTTCGAGATGATTTCTTTAGGCGAAAGAGGGCTGAAATCCTTTGTAATAGCAAGGGATTTAGCCAAAAACAGACCAGATTTTTCCAAATCCCATCTGATCTGATCATATTCATTAGATAAAGATACCAAACTCCGCATAGAAAGAAGAACCGTGCGAAGATCAATCTTCTTCGTTTGACTTCGTCTGTAATAGTGTTCAACTTATTTCTTCTTGGTGGTGCTAAACTTATTTCTTCTTGGTGGTGCTATAGACACAGGAAAAATTATTTTGTAATTATGGCCTCTCTATGATTATTCAAAATTGGAGAGCTATTCTTATGTAGTTTTGGGAGGGGTCCCCTCATCCCCTGCCCTTAGGCTGTTTTTGTTGTCTCTTTTTGTCTATAAAAGGTTTCTAATCCCAAAAAAAAAAAAGTCGTATCTTTTAAACATTTTTGTTCATTTTCATTTATCATTGCAAGTTTGTATCTCCCCTTGGCGGGTCTGTTCTTCATGGTTTACTTCATCTTTTGGTTCTTGTAATATTTGGAGAACTTGACTGTATTTGTGTGGTGTTTGGTTTTCTTTTCACTCCTTTTGGGAGGTTGCATCCTTCAAGATTTTTCTATCTTTTTATCGTTTCTTGTTAAAAGAAAATTATCAATAAAATGTAGTCATATTTATCAAGAGTAGACTTTTTCCCCTTTTATATTGATTTCCTATTTTCAGATTATTTCTTGCTACCGGGATCACAGAATCTGTCTCTTCACATGCTTGTGCCTTTGCCCTCCGTAAAATTTGTGAGGATGCAACTGCTGTAATCTTTGAACTGCCAAATTTGGAAATTTTGATTTGGATGGGAGAGGTAATATACTCTCATTGATTATTTTGACTAATTAATAAATTTAAAGAAAATGGATATTGTGAAATCCTTAGTGACTAATGCCATAGACGAAACTAAAGATTAATCATGTTAGATGTTTTGCTTCAATTTTTTTTTAATTTGACTTTTTACCATATTCCCTAAAGGCTATTCATTCTCGTGTTTGCCAATCTCCTGTCTCTTTTGTAGCTTAACCTCTGTAAATTACCTATTGAAAGGCTATGAACTATTTGTTGGCGAGTAGAAAATAACCTTTTCAAATACATTGGAAATACGGACAGCATACTTGTACTTTATTATGATTCATCGTAGTTCCTTACATTGTGTTTTAATATAAAATTTGTAAGGTTGTTTGAAAATCTAGTTGGGAAGTAAAATTTAAATTTAGCCACCATCAGGTTCTTCGGATCTTAAAGTTGCTTGTATATGCCATTATGTTGCACAAATGTCACTGCTTAACAAGGAATGAGCAATGCAAGGATAAATGATTAGATGTTTTTTCAGGTTATTCCTCACACCCCATGGGGCTATAAAATTGTACATGTATTCTTTCTATTTTCAGGCAAGCCATAACCATGCACATGTCAATTTTCTAGTGTCCATTGTGTTATTGCATCTCACACCCCATGGGACTATAAAATTATACATGGATTCTTTCTATTTTCAAGCAAGCCATGATCATGCCCATCTCAATTTTCTAGTGTTTATTCTGCAAGTTAAGATCTGGATCTTCCGATATTATTAATGTTAATGGTAATGTCTCTACATTTCTCTATGTATTAAGAAGGCTCTCCATCTGGTTCATTAATAAATAACAAATCAATTACATGTCTTTTTTGAACTAAGGAGCTGAAGTAGTTTTTTAGTATGTAAATGCACCTTCCTTTATTTATTTACTTTTTTGCATATCTAGATGTTTATAGCTCCCAGGTACATAGTCCTTGGTTTGAGAGATGTTGTAAAGAGGGAAAAAGAAGACAATAAAACTTAGGAACATTATAAAACTCTTTGGTTTGTGATGAACAAAGAGAAATTCAAAATCTAACTCAGTCATCAATGTTTCTTGTGTATTTAATATCTCGCCAACAATAATAAAATGGCTACCACAGTTCCCTAATAATAGACATTTTCCATAAGGTGCAATATGTGACACCTATATACTCCATCAACTCTCAAACAAAAAATGAGAACAAAATAATTGTTTTGTTTCGTTTGACTTGACTATATTTAAATTTTTCCTTGACATGTTTGTGCAACGACCTCTTGGACTAACTAGGCTATGGTTCTCTAGAGTCTGGAGAAGTTGCATTTACCTTTGGAGGACGAGGAAGAAGTAGTGAGTGCTGTAAGTTTGATACTTGGTTCAGTTCCTAATAAAGAACTGAAGAGCAACTTGTTGGCTAGACTGCTTTCATCAAGCTACGAAGCAATTGAGAAACTAGTAAGTTCTACCTATAAAACATGTTTGCTGCTTTTCTTTGCTTTTTATTTATTATAGTTTTCTTTCTTGTTGAACAAATGAATACATCAATTCTTTAAATCTTATTCCCATAGTCTGATTTATTCGAGGAATGTTTTTATGGCAGTGTTTTATGCTTTTAGTTTATTTTATGTTTCAATTTTGTTTTCACTCTTTCGAGAGTTTGTATCCTTGAACAATTTTGTTCCTTTTCATTATCTGAATGAAGAGTTCGTATCTTGTCAAAAAAAAAAAAATATTTGAATGTATCAATTAACCATAGACCATTTTGCAAGTGTAACTTGATATTAATTCTAGTATAGCACATCCTTTTTTAGTCTTTCTTCATGTTTAGAAGCATAATGGAAATGGAGAATAGTAGCTGTTGTATTGGCAATAAGTATTTGAGCATTAGGTTTGATAAAGGTTCATTCTTTGTTGAAGACATGAGCTGTAATGTTTGGTTACCTCATCATCTATCTCAAGCAGATTGGTTGGAAAACATTTTAGTTAAACTGCTGCATCTTCCTATTTATACGAAGTCCTCAGATATAGTAAGAAATGAGTATGGTACTTGTCAAATTCAGAAACCTTGTGTTGATCGTACTTGGCATTTTAAATGTGCTGTGTGGCCAAGATTGAGGGGCTTGAAAAGAGTTTTGATTCCTGAAGGAAACAATAAGAAAGGTTGGCTAGTTCTCTTGTTGAAGATGTTTCAATTAAGCTCACCTAAGCCTAATCAGCCAATTTCGAATTCTGGCTTGTGGCCCTCATATGTCAATGAGAAGTCTAAGTCAAATCAGCCAATTTTGAATTCTGTCCCTTGGTTTTCATATGCAGAAATGGTGAAGAAAGAAAGTAGTTTTGATAGAGGATCTTCCAGAGGCTTTAGGAATACTACTAATTGCCTTAAGAATGTTGGAAAGGATAAATTCAAGATGATTTGAAAAGAAAAGCACAAGTATTGGATCAGGAGAGAAACCGAGGTTGTGGAAAGATTGGGAAAATATGCTAGTCATCACCAAGCTATGTGCACATGATGAATGGAAAGCCTTGGATATTAATATTAAAAAATTCTGCCCTCTTTCTAACTTTTTCAGTTTGCAAATTAATATCCATGAGAAACTCGAAGCCTTGGATATGCAACAATCTCCGATTGGAAATACCCCACAACATCAAGCAAGAATGGATCAAGAAGTGGGGTTGGAGGGCCGTAAGACTACCTATCCACTGGAAGACCTCAGACAATCTGGTTGGGACCAAGAAACCTCCAAGAACCGCAACATTTTCATTAAGAAGTCAACCGAAACTTCTTATTCCAACTTTTTGATTCTTCGAGCGATGAAGACGAGCTGCTAGCCTTTGAAGGGGAGAGGTTCGGTAGGTATCCTAACCCAGTTAGACAACAAGAAAACAGTGAATACAAAATAAAAATTGACCTTCCTAGTTTTAATGGCAAGATGGATATTGAAGGCTTCTTGGATTGGATAAAGAATGTAGAAATTTTTTTTAGTTATATGGAAACTCCCGAGCATAAAAAGGTTCGTCTTGGCTTTAAAGCTAAGGGGCGGAGCGTCAGCTTGGTGGGGTCAATTGGAGATCAATAGACATTGATATGGAAAGCAACCCATTATGAGTGGGAGCATATGAAGAAGCTCATGAGGGAACTTTTTCTCCCAATCAATTTTGAGCGAGTCTTGTACAAGCAATATCAAAGTAAGCATTACTCAACAACTATCAATATCAATATCAATATCAATATCAGTTATGGAGGATGAATTCGTGTTTGTGACTTACCTCTTCACAGCAAGCATTACTCCAGGTCTTTCGTCTTCTTGCCAAGCCAGTGATGATAGCTCAGTTCATGTTTTTTTCCTATGTCCTTATGCTCGACATTGCTGGGAACGTTTTTAGGAGTTTAATTTTAGCTGGGTTTTTGGCATCATAGTGGCAGAAAAGCCTACCAACTGCTTACGGGCCTTCCTTTTTTCATAAAGCCAATTTCCTATGGCTTAACGCTACAAAAGCATTACTATATGAGTTATGGTTTGAAATAAATCTCAGAACTTTTGAAGGAAAGAAGCAACTTCCAGCGGTGCATTGGAAAGTCTTCACTGTACCTTGTTAAGGTTTTTGTTTTTGTCTTTGTTTTATTCTCACTTTTTCGAGAGTTTGTATCCTTGAACATTGTTGTTCCTTTTCATTATTTCAATGAGAAGTTCGTTTCTTGTTAAAAAAACAAAATTATTACTCTTCTCAATCTATTTTAGTTGCGATCTTGTTCTATCTAATCTCAATCCTTTTTCTACAACACATCATCATGAGCTTCATTATCTGAAATTTCAAGGAAGGAATTTCAACGGTCCAAACCTTCATTGGTGGAGTTAATTGAGGCATAGGAAAGAGACTTGAGCACTTCTAAATTGTCTTTCTTACTTGAGAACTTGGAAAGGAGGAATATTTCCTTGGGATAGAAGTCGCCTATTGTAAACAGGGCATATTTTTATCACTACAGAAGCATGTGATTGACTTACTTTCTAAAATAGAAAAAATTGGTAACAGACCAATGGGAATGTTGATTGATCAAAACGATAGATTACGTGCAGTCGAAGAGAGTCCTCCGGTAAATAAGCTTACCAAAAGGTTAGGTTAAAATTTGATATATCTCTCTCATATAAAGACTAGATATGTTGTGGGAGTGGTAAGTCAATTTATGCATAGTCGAAAAGAAATTCACTTTCAACCAATGTACCAGCTACTGTAATATTTGAAGAACTCCATTGGGAGATGATTGTTGTCTAAGAAAGGCAAGAACTCACTTTAGAAGTTTATTCAAATGCAGATTATACAAGATCTATAGATGATGAGAAATCAACTTCTAGCTATTATACTTTCTTAGGTGAAACTTAGTGACATGGAGAAGTAAAAAACAAAATGTAGTTGCAAGATCGAATTCAAATGCAGAATTTATAGTGATGGAATTAGGCATTTGCGAATTACTCTGTTGCAAATGTATATATTAATATTCAGTTCTTATGAATTCTATGCAGTCATTAGTAAATTAAAAGAAGAAGTGTGTTGCATTTTCAGGTTGATGAAGATAACGCACTATCTCTGAGACAGAATCCAGCTGCTTACACGAAAATATTGACCTCTGCTGTGAGGGGCCTGTATAGGTATTCGTCAAATAATTTATTCGTGTGGTTACTTCAATTGGAAGCTGCCCCATTTTTTGTCATTTAACTTCTGAATTCAATGTTTTTTTTTTTCCTTTTTAAATGAGAAACGAACTTTTCATTGATAAATGAAAATGAACAAAAATTGTTCAAAGATACAAACTCAGAGTGAAAGATAAAAAAAGGAAGAGCTAAAAACATAAACGGAAATGAAATAAGATATTAGATAGGAAAAATAAAGGCTCCCCAATTAGAACAAATGATAGGAGAGAAATCCTCAAATAGCTTTGAACCAGAAAGTGAAGCTGTGAACTTGGCTAGATAAAAGCAATCGGCTGCCGATCTACGCTTATTCTAGAAAATCCTTTGATTTCTCTCAAATCATAACTGTAAAAATACTGCGTTTATGACATGACCCAAAGAAGATTAACTTCGGGAGAAAAACCCGGACCACAAGCAAGGAAGATAAGTTACCCAGAACCTCCTTAGCAAAAACCCAAGCAATATTGAACTAGAGGAAAACCAACTCCCAAACAACACCTTGCATAGGGACAGCGAAAGAAAAGATGGGCAGAACTTTCACCATTGGCAGAACATAGCACACAGCTTTTTTTGTTGGACATCACAAGTATTGACCTTCCCTTTTATGTAATAGCTTTCCGAGGACTAATTTCCAGATAGCAGCATATAAAACCTTGGACAGATTAGAGGGATTAGAATGTATCCTACAAAGAGGAAACAGAAAACATACTGGAGGAAGCTACATCCCATCGTCTTTTGTCTTCTTCATACGAGATAGCCACCATATTTAGGGCAGCCAAAAGATCAACAAAATCTTCCATTTCAGAATCTTTCAAGAATCTTCTAGTTTCAATTTTCCCGCAGCGAGTATCCTTATCACAATAGTTTTAACTGAGCCAAAAGGTGCAATTGAAATTTTGAAAATTGTAGGATACCTAACCTTTAAAGGAGAGTTTCCAAGCCAAGGGCTTTGCCAAAAATAAGTACGTTTGTCATTTCCTATTTTAAAAAATGAGTGATGCCCACTGAAATGGATTGGCATCAATTCAGAATCAAACCTAATACACAATGGACAAGCTGAAGTAGAATGCATGCAGTCTAATTTATCTAATATCAAACTTCAGTGTCATAATGACCTTAATTTTAGACAAAAATTAGTCAAACAAATCAGCAAATTCTCCCCCACATTTAGGCGCAACGTGCAGCAACCCAAATTAAATACTAAAAAGGTCATTTCCTTTGAACTGTATATACTGTATGGTTAAAATACTCTTTTAGTTCCTGTACTTTTAATAAATGTTAATTTGGTTCTTGCCGTTAACTTGCTGTTAAGTAACAGATAGACGATGTGGCATTTTTTAAGATGAATGAAAGATTCCATGTAATTTTAAATTGTCAAATAAGCATTTAAATTTGTTAAATTATAGTTTATTTTATTCTAAAGGTTTCCTATTTTATTTAGGTTAGGGTTTTATTGTTCTAATAGGTAAGTATTTCCTTATCCTAATAGGCAAGAATTTCTTTTTAGTTTCTTCTT